>JABFDZ020000002.1:13886369-13900072 GCA_019775955.2 Pollimyrus isidori
CCCCCCGCCCCCCCCCCCCCCCCCCCCCCCCCCCCCCCCCCCCCCCCCCCCCCCCCCCCCCCCCCCCCCCCCCCGCGCGGCATTTTGAAACACCACCTCCACTGCGAGTCTCCAAGCATAGATTGGCAGATGACAAACTAACTCATCCTTGACGCAGTTCTCCCAAACAGTTTGAACGGACCAATAATAATTAAACTCAACAGTTATTCTAAATAGGACTAATGGGTTTTGCATTTCAGTTAATCTTATAAGGACTTCTCTTTCCAGTCTAATTTCACAGAAAACATCAGTAGCCAAACAAATGGAAACACTACTTTTCTATTCCTTTTGAGAATGTACAGATGAAATTTAATTTCATATTTTCAAACTAAGACATGGTAAATTCAAGAGAGCAGTCAATACATTAACATAAACCTTCAAGTCCCCTACCATACACATTATACCAGTGAGACATACTCGCAAACATTAAACCAAAATAAACTAATTAAACCCCAACCAGAAAGAACATCCATTTATAACCACAGCCTAAATTCAAGTCTTTCCGTTGAATATAAATTATTTTTTTACAATTTCTTTTATCTTAAATAACTTTAACATAACTTATAATTCACAAGCGTGACAAGTGTGTCCCAACTGACAAAGAGCACTAAGAACAACCAATGCCACAATCTTGACCACGCTAAGAAAATTTTAAACCCTAGGAGGGCAATAAGCACAAGATGCCTTGTTTGTAGCAGAAATTAGAAGATCAAGACAGGGTATCACTTTTCCCATATTTCTGAGGTCAGCAGCCCCAAGTGAGCACTTCCTACTCCTTATAATCCTTTTTCTAAACCGAGCAAGAAGATGACAAATTCCAGTGAACAAAAAACTGGGACTGTAAATATTCACAGAACATTTTTATCCCATTTTTCACATCCTGAGAAACTGACCACAGTTTCCTGTAACATAATTAGCCGCATGTCTTTCCTCCTGTGCACCTCCGGCCAGCACTGAATCCAAAGGCAAACGGGTCACCCCAGGAAAGATGCAGGAGGCAATGCCCTGTGGCTGCATCTTCAACAAGTATACAGTACCCCAGTCCCTAGCAACTCAACTTGGCATCAACCTGACAAGTGCTTCAAAACCATTTTATCCCTTCACTACTACTACTACTACTACAAAAAAAAGCCTCAGTTTCCTCTAGCATGCTGGCTCATGTACTTTTAGGACTCTTTAAAACCTTGGGTTGCAACTAATGATCTTCTGCCCACCCAAGGAATACAAAACAATAGCTAGAGGCACGTATATGAAAAGAACTAATACTATAACACTACAGCATAGAATTATGAGATACCTACGGAGCAGAAACAGTTATAAAGAAAAGCAATTAACCCAATCCGGGTGTACTTGGAGAAAAACATTCCAGTAAGTTGTTTGAATAGTAGCTCAACAGTCTAGCCATCCTGTTACTATCAGCATGCATTTTGGAAAGACCTTACATTGCCTTGGGGAGTCTTTATCAAAACACTGGGATTATTAAACCCACTGTAAATTGTGGATAATCTAGATTAAACTCAACCTCTGTCTCAATAATCGTAGTAGTAGAATTAATCTGGCAGTTCAGGCTTTACTCCATGGGTGCATCAACACATGTATTCACAGTTTTCCATCTCCATTGTATTCCACATATCACGCATGGCCTTGCTACGTTTTAGATTATAATATCAACACCCTTCAACATCCCTATTATTTCACAAGTTACCAATATTCATAACATAACCCCTTCAATCTCCACAAAAAAAAAAACACCCACCACATTTTTTCCCCTTGTTTCAGGGACAAATACTGCAAAAACGCAGTCAGTGTCAAAATATTCACGGAAACAAGACGCAAAGTTATAAAAACGTAACAAATACCTGTGGCACATATTATTAAAAAGTATAGCGAACGTACATGTGGATTACGTTTCAGTGATTTCTTAATTTATTACATTCACCCATGCATTATTTCATCCAGAATGTCTGGATGCTCCTGCTGTACTCCATTAACAGGATAAAATATCACTACTATTTTATGGCACCAAAAGCAGGTTTATTCTACTTACACCTGCTCATTTTACTTCACATAATGTGTGAGCCTCCCAGACAGCAGTTAGGACCATCTAAGCTACGAAATCAGGGAGGACGCCGCCATCATTTTATTGCATCACAGTATAATACAACGTCATGACATCTAATGAAAAAGCTCTGCCAAAGTAGTTATAAAAGACGATAATGCATCGTCATCTTAAACACTCTGTCAATAAAACGAAAACTCGGGTCAAATATGCTGTCTCGGAGCAAAAGGGCATTTTTCGCACGGAAATTTACGCAGCTGACATTGCTGACCAATTTTCCATCATTGAGAGCATACGTGGCATTTACCAGACAATGCTAAAATGGATATTCCCGTGCAGCAAACTAGCGTGCTAGCATTCAATCTCCCTTTCAACAAACGGTTTGGATTTGTTTTTTCATAAAAATAAATGGTAAAACATATCGCATTACAACTCACAAGATTAAAATATACTGTTTATTCTCTACAGCCAAAACCTCGCCACATAATCCTATTGGCTAACCACCAGCATGAATTAAACTGTTTTCACATAAAACATTCACAACTGGTGTCGCCCAAAAATGTTTCTTAATTCTAACAAATTAATAATTAACAATATAAAGTGCTTACTTTTTACTGTAGGCACAGCTAAATAGCCAGCTCTCTCCTCTCAGTAGAAAAATAAGACAGTAAAAACTACAAAGTAGTTTAAGAATATGTATTTCAACACGTGCAACTAAGTTAGACACGCTTTTATTATTTGTAAGATCTTAACGGCGCGTTTTACCTGCTACGGAAGATACAGTGACACATTCCCACCACACATCCCCAAAATAATATTTTGGCTAGCTTAGCCCACGTAGCCGATTCTAAGAGAAAGAAAAAAAAGAAACCAAAAAAAAAAAATCCTGGCGTACACCAAGAGGAAATGCCCCTTTCTCGGTCCTAACTAGCTATTTTACCAGATGGCCGAATTTAGACATCGTTTCGGACCAGTCTTCCTGCACGCGAGCGTCCCGAGGCGTCCCACGCACGCGACGGAGCGGCGGATAGCCGCCTAGCTCGAGACACGGAGACTATCTAGAAAATCTCTGATTACCGCAGTAATGCCAGAGTGCAGCAGGCGGCGGGGCACACTTCGGTAAAGCTGAGCTCTCATGTGATTGCTTAGAAAGCCAGCAACGAAGTAACGGCAAGAATGTTTTTTTGGTACGCCGAGACTGTTTCTTTATTTCCCTTTTTTTCCTGCAGCGTATTCCCGTTCTCTTCCTAGTTCCTGACGGGAATAAACTGAGACTGACGCACTGTGCCTTGCCTACACCGCCATCACGCAGTTTCCACGAGCATGCGCAACTCGGGTTTACGAGGCGTGAGCCCCTTGAGCCACCCGAGGGTCACTCGGACCGCGCTCCAGCGCCAGCTACAGCGCGTACTATGGTCCTGCCCTTGAATCTTTTGAAGGGGTCTGCAAGATTCAGCGTCCCATATCTATTCACGTTCTATCAGTGTTTTTTTTATTATTCCAGAAGCCTACTGGATTTATATAATACAGTATTTAAAATAATTTAAAATAAATTGATGAATTGTTTACACAGCCATATTTTTTTTTATCATGTCCGTCCTGCATTACCGATTACAGTAGTGATGGATCCTGGGTGTGCGCCTATAGAATGAAAATTTCTTTTAAATGAAGAAATAAAGCCCTGTTCATTTCTGTTATTTGTTGTATACTGTATTCGTAGAAAAGCCATGTCTCAACTATTAACGGTATTGGTTGTATATTTGTTATATCTTTTTTTCCCCACATATTATAAAATTCTTCCTCCTATCACGTTTGTAACTCTTCAAGAAGTCGAATAGGTCTCTGTACATTATAATGCCCTATATTAATATAGGACCAATGAGAGCACCCAGAAAATGCCAGTAAGTTGTTAGCACACTGACGATCGCAAAACTCTACTATTCATATTCTCCACCTGATGGCACAAGTGCACTCTGCCACGGTTTTGGTTTATTCCTTATATCGCAGCTTCGTTTGTGCATTACTTTTCAATATCTCCTTTTATTTTCTTGACTCCAACCACGTTTTCATTTCTGTCATCTACTCAAGACAGAAAATACATTTACCTGAAATGTACTTACCTGTAAATAATACAAAGTTATTATTATAAATAAAATTAATTTGAAAAAGCAATTCTTTACGCGGCGTGCAGTTAGAGCATGGAATAGTCTTACTGCTTGTGTAGCGCAAGCTAAATCCCGGGGTTCCTTCAATTCAGAGCTAGATAAGATTTTAACAACTCTGAGCTATTATAGTTAAGTTCTCCCCAGACAAACTTGATGGGCTGAATGACCTCTCTATCGTTTGTAAATTTCTTGTGCTCTTATGTTAATATTGAATAACAGGACAGTAAATGTGGTGAATGAGAGGGACAAGCTGGAGCTCTAGGTAGAGTACAATGAGGACCAACACCAGCCACATGCTGGCTAGATAACTTGCAGTATAGTGGAACACAGTCAAGATTAAAAGGTTGAATCTGTTCTTCAGCAGATTTGACTCTCACTTGCCGATCCAGCCTCTGTGTGCCAGTTGAGGAGATCTTGGGTGCATCCCTGCTCCCTACCTTCACATCTCCCTAAGACGTCCCCACTGAGGACTCCACTCCCTAAGTCCCCTCCCCCATCCCACTTCTCACTCAGTCTGTTACTGCTGACCAAGCCAGGAAAGTTATGGAGAAACTCCACAAAGGCAAGGCTGCAAGGGCTACTGGAATCACTTCCATGGGGCAGAAGACATGTGCCAGCCAGTTTTGCAGGGTCCTTCTACACCTGTTCTTCCTCTAGTATTCTTAAGGACTACAAAATCAGTTGACTTTTGAGACACTGGTCCTGAATCAGCTGTGACCCATGGTCAGAGGCCACCTGGATCCCTTGCAGTTTTCCCACCAGGCAAACATAACTGTGTATGATTCTCCTATCTACATACTCCAGAGAGCCTACCAAAGCACCATAGCCAGGATTATTTTCTTTGAGTTCTCCAGTGCCTTCAACAACATCCAGACTCACTGACTCGGGAGCACGTTCAAGGCATACCTCCATGACACTCCAGGACTGTGGATCAGAGATGGTGGATCCTGTCTCCCTCCTTACAATGGACTTACAGCAAAGTACCAGCTCATGGTACCTACACAAGGTCTCCAAAGGCTCCTCCATCGTATCGACAATAGTGGTAGGCTGGTCCAGAAGGTTAGTGGAGGAATTTGTCTTATGGTTCAGGCAGAACATCAGCAGAAGAAAAGAGGTTGGTTGTAGATTTCTGGTGAGACCATTCACTGCCTGGTCTAGCTAGGTAAAATAATATTGACATGACACACGTGTTGGGAAAGGCATGTACAATGTTTTGAATGTGAAAAATGCCCAAGTTTTGCCAGTCATTCAAAGCAGTTTTATTGGTATTTCACAAATTGCTGATCAAAAAATCTTGTACATATCTTACATAATCAATAAAAAAAAAACATTACTGCAGCTAAATAACATATCAGTGTGCATAACTTTGCCTTCCTCATTTTTAATGTGATGTTGTCATTCTGTTTGTATATTTGTAAATTGTTTTGAAGATGAGTGAGCTGATATGACCTTTTTATTTATTTATAAACCATCCATCTTCTAACAGCGTATCGTGGTCAGCATCGCAGGGTGTGTCCTATGCAGGATACGTGTACACACATGTACACCACTTAGTGATACCAATTCACCTAACTGTATGTCTTTTTACTGCAGGATGGGATCGAAACCATCGAGTCCATATTTTTTGCTACAGTGAGCTGGGAGTGTGCAAAAAAAAACGTGGACTGCCTGGGGTTCCCCAATGTCCAGGCTGAGGAACATTAAAAAAGCTACAATACCACCCAAAAAAGCATATAGCACCTTGTAAAAATAACTACCCCTATCTTGATGGAAGGTGGGGAAGCCAGACAGCTCGTGCAATCGCCGCACACACGCATCCAAGCCTGTACTCTTGCCGTGTTTCCTGTCACAGCTGTTCAGTTCTTGAATTACATTCCGGCTGCATCCCGGGGCAGCCATGAACCTTGGACACGTAGTGTGTGTCTTATTGACTTCAAATGAAAGTGAACCCAGAGTCACTACCGGCAAGGTGCAGCTGCTTCAGTGACAATCCCTGTTTAGAAATGCAACAAGAAGCTTAGCAGAATAAAAAAATGAACATATGACATTGCTGGGGAGGGAAAAAAAAGGTCATCCTCCTATACATCAAGTTAATTCTCTAAAAAAGCTTTTCTGACAACCAAAATCAGAGTACCTTGAATTAAATCTAACACATCTGTGTAAACATTCAGGTTACCTGAATTTGATACCAATTGCCCACATTAAATACAAATGATGCCAGCAAACATAACATTGAAATTTCATATACTATATTTTGCAAGCTTCCATATTAAGTATTTTCCTTTCTGATTGCTCTTCATATCACTGGGTAAACCAGCAGGACCAGGTAGAGGACAGACAGTACTTTAATAAATGACTCCCACAATCCCACATAATAACTAGTAATAAAGTTACAGTTTTGAACATGGTTGAAGAGATCACACATTCATATTCACTTCTTAAATATATCTAATTATATGACAATAACATACACACATTTTTAATACATGACATTGACTCCACCATGTATTGATAAATACACATGCATACATTTACACAAGGTAATAATGTTTGCAATCTTCATCTAAACGTCAAAGAAGCTACAAGGTGAACAATCTGAAATGCTAGCAAACATATAACCCTTAAAACTGGAAACCTTTCAATAAAGGTCTTTGTTCATGATAATCAAATTACCATTGAGATAACATGACCACACCATAAACAAACCTGAGGACAGTTTCCTGAGTTAGTTGCTGTTCCTCAAACAACCACATACCAGAGCCAGTGGTGCAGTGCAGTGAGGATTTTTGAATTGGAGGGGGGGACCACGGATATTTTTTCCTTATGCAAAGACAGCAGATGCTATTTTTTTTTTTTTCGTCCTGTAAGTGGGGGACGGGGGATGGATCAAGGCCACTCTGAATCTGAAGGGGATCCATCCCATCCATCCCTGGTGCTAACTGCACACCTAACCAGAGATGCTTCATATGCCCTAAGTATGAGATCCTACAATTTCAATACTTCAGTGAGACACCGCTTTTCAGACTGAACTGAAATCATCCCACAGTTCCTACCATTATTCCTACCTCCTGCCCACAATGCCTACCATCATGCACTTTCTCATTACTTCATCATCTACTCTTCAGTCCGAGAATTTTCAGTTTTCCGGTATATTCCACAAAAAAAAAAACCCGCATGGATAAATTCTTCACGTGACCCAGCCCTCCTACACGAACAGCCCCTTCGTTCTCTCTTCCATTCACCTTCCAGAGCTTTGAGATGCTTAGCTAGTTTCCCTCTGGTACATTGCGAGCCTGCAGCTTGTCCTGCTCCTGCTCAAGAGCTTCAGGCTCGCAAGCCATCCTCTGGCGGTGCAGCGTGGCGCTGACCGAGTTTTTCCGGAAGGTGGAGACGCGGCGGCGGAAGTTCTCCCCGGAGAAGAAGTAGAGCATGGGGTCGAAGCAGGAGTTGGAGGCGGCCAGGCAGAGGGTGACCACCACAGACTTCTGCATGTAGATTATGTCCTCACAGGAGGGGTCCTTGTGACCCATGACGTGCAGGTGGACAGTACGCTGGATGTGGTAGGGCATGAAGCTAACCAGGAAGACCAACATCACGATTACGATCATGCGGATAGCCTTGGTACGGGTATGCCTCTGCTTATTCATGCTTGTGGAGCTGGTTAGCAGCGCTCGGATTATCCCTATGTAACACAGGAGGATAACCAAGAAAGGAATGATAAAACCCACCACTAAGGAAACGTAGTTGAGTGTCTTCAGCTTTTGTAATCCCCCTTTCTGCTCTGGTGGCTCAAAGCACTTGGTCTTGTTGGTAGCCGGGTCAGTGTAAGTCCCACTTAAGAGGAAGGGTGAACTGGCGACGCAGATGAAAATCCAGATGCCGGCGCAGACGAACCTAGCCTTGCGCTCGTTGACTAGCTTGAGGTTCTGCACCGGGAAGACGATAGCCAGGAAACGGGTGAAGCTCATAGCCATCATGAAGAAGATGCTGCAGTAGAGGTTGACGTAGAGGGCGTAGGAGCTGACGCGGCACAGGAAGTCTCCGAGGTACCAGTGGCCTTTGCTCACGTAGTACAAAACGCGCAGAGGTAGCGTGGTGACACACAGAAGGTCAGATACGGCCAGGTTTATCATGTAGACGTGGAAGGCGGACTGCTGGACGGAGGTGCGGATCAGCACAAATAAGGCAAAGCCGTTTCCCACCATGCCAAAGACAGTTATGATTGAGTAGACCGTTGAGTACACCTTGTTGCGGAAGTCGTCAATCGATTCACATGTGCTGTTTCCAGAATCCATGGCTGCATGCATTGGCCTATGGGGTGAAATAGAGAAACCTCAGCTTGGACTATAATTATTACACACACAAGTAATGTTTACTTTGAACACTTGTATTTATTATTACTTAAGCATCAGGTTGCAAGGAGGCATGCAACTAAGCATTTCACGGTATTTTAGTACATCCTGCACTTAATACATTTGACAATAAGTCTTGCATCTCTTAATATTTATACATCATTTCAACTGAATGTGGTTAAGTTCACAGGGCCTGGAACCTATTGCAGGAAGCATAGGGAACGAAGCTGGGCTGGACCTAGGGTGGGATGCCAGTCCAATGCAGGACACTTAAACAAGCAAGCAAACATTACTTGCAATTCAAATACATGACTTATGGCTCTTTTTCAGTGGAATACAGGAACCAGGCTGTACCCAACCCGTACCGCCAAGGGGCACGATTTACAGCCTGCTTTGGTTTTCCACTACGGAAGGGTCGGCTCGGTAAAGACATTGCCGGGATTGGGGAGCGACAGTGACATAAAATTGAAGAGGTAATTATTTACTGTTCGTGTGCGTGATGATTTACTGTGTGCTAATTTCTTCTGGTGCCCCTATGAGAATCACCGTGCTATGTTAGCATCAAACTTTAGCAGAATTTGAATTAGTCTGCATAATTTTGCTTTACGAATCCATTCCTTTTATCTGTTTCAAAGTTCCGAGTTATCAGGAACACATCGATATATTGCAATGTGCGATACTACTAATAATAAATAATAATAATTGGTACTTTATTGATCCCCGTGGGGAAATTGTCTTCATGCCTCCCTCAACTTGCTCTTTGTGGAGTAAGTCGTCCGCGAAGGGCAGCCACCTGTAGCAGGGCCCAGGATGCCGGGGGTTAGGGGCCTTGCTCAAGGACCCGTAGATGTGCTGAGGTTGGGCTTGAACTGGCAACTTTGTGATTACAGGCACACTGGCTCAGCCATGTATATCAATGGAAATTACCGGCATCTCAACGCCTTTCAACCAGTCATATGGTGGTGATGCAACCAGCTTCTGTAATTCATACTTTTGGCGCTGCTACAGTAGTAAGCAAGACCATGTCAGGTCAGTGTGGGTACAGATCGGGTATGGTCCGCATAATGTACAATGGAAAACTGCCTCTTCTCGGTATGGCTCTGTTCTGGGTGGCACTGCAAAAGTGCCATTAGGATAACTGCATGTCTTTGGAATGTGGGGCGGCGCAAGCTTCAGGACAAGGAGCAAACGTGCAAACTCAACAGACCGAGGACAGAGGTGCGATTCAAACCGCCAGTGTTAAAGGCCTGCAGTAACTGTGCAACTCACTGAGCAATGTTGCCATTCCTATTTTACAACCAGATGCTTGGCAAGACAAAAAAAAAAACAATAACAAAAACAGTGGTTCTTCTGCGTCCTCACACGGGAACCTCTGAAGGTCCCACAAATGCTATCTGCGTTATCTCTCTTCAGCAGATGGAAGTCTATCAACAGGTCCTCTTTATATGTGGGGAAAAAAAGAACTTTGAAAGGTAACTTGTTCTGGGGTCAAACAATGCATCATGAGAACACTACTAAGGACAGATAGATAAGTGCATTACTCAAACCCCGTCAGCTGACAAACACCAAATATATCTTGCACGTACGGGGTCAGCAGGGGACCTGGAGCACAAGAGCATGCAAGTGGTAACTGGCAGCACAAGGGACAAAGATTCAAACATCACACACATAGGGTAGACGTGAGGCTTCAAAGCACGCGTGCAGTGATAGCACAACTCAAGCCACAATTCAGCTATATACTACATCCATTTCACTACTCAGTGTTTGCTCAAAAGAAAGACTGCAATGCCCCCACGGAGCATTCACAATTGAACCTCTGAAGGTCTTGTAAATCTTATCTCTTATCTGTTTTCAGCAGATGAAAGGAAACATCCTTTCTGCATGTAGAAAAAGTCATTTCTTCAGGGGCCCAACCATGTACAGGGAGAATGTCAGTAAGAACAGATTAAAAAAAGTCCATTAGATATACCCGATTGGTTCCAAAACAGCAAATTAAAACAGTATATTATAAATCCACCCATCATGCGACACTTATCCAGCACAAGGCAATTGTCCAATGAAAACAACGGTGTATCTCAGGTTTCTTAGGCAGCATGGGGCACAGAGCAGGGGAAAAATTTAGCTGGGATGCCAGTCCATTGCAGACCTCACACACACACACACACAATCATGGGCAATCACAATGGGCAATCACTATGAGCAATCACTATGGGCAATTCAGAGATGCCAATTAACTGCATGCCTCTGACCTCGGAAAAGAAACTGAACTCCTGCACTAGCAAACTTCACACATATGACTACATACAACACATATACCAGCATAAATTTGACTTACAATTAGCACACATACAGTTCACTAATTGTCATATATAAATAAACTGGAATTAAAATATCTCAATGGCATTTAAACTAGCTTTATTTCATCATTAATTTTAAAGTTTAGTATCTTTAGTTGACTTTAGCATACACTAACTTTTGAGTGAATCAGTTTTAGTTAACGGAAATTAATTAACATCTCTAAATTGCCCAAAGTATGTATGAATGTGTGCCCTACCATCATCTGCTGAGGGTCAAGATGGAAGTGTTCAGTTGTTAACATTTGGCTAGTTACTTCTGCACTGCCTGTCCAAAAATAAAAATCCACCCTCATGTATTTTGCTGAAGTGCCTTTAGCTTTGATTACAGCATACATTCAACATGGCATTGTTTCCATGGGTTTATGCAACTTTATTCAGCTCAACATTTATTTTCATCCAGATTTGCATTCATTGTTTGCTGAGAACCTGTTCCTATGACGGAAGAGTCAAACCATCCTGTAAAGTCTTCTCCAGCACATTCCCAAAGACTTTCAATGGAGTTAAGAACTGGACTCTGTGAAGGTCAGTTCATTTGTGAAAATGATTCCTCAAACTCCCTGAACCGCTGAATCTTGGCAGTATCATCCTGGAACATGCCCATGCCATCAGGGAGAAGAAAAGAAGTCCACTGATGAGATAACCTGATCATTCGGTAGGTTCAGGTACTCAGCTGACTTCATTTTATTGCTGCGTAATGTTGCTGAGCTGTAATAATGATCCAGTCATTGGGTCTTAAGTATTTGCTTATTTAAATTCTAACCGTGATCGTTTTTTGGCAAGGCAGTGTATGGGTATGAGAGAATGTGAGGCCAATGCCTATGTTAGGATGTGCATACTGCAGAAAATGGATATATTCCAGAGAAATTGCATGGCTGTTATTTTTCTTCATTAATCAATCCAATATGATTCCCTTAATAGGGCCTTGATGCCGTTTCCTACTAGAACTCCGCACTCCCAAATCAAATTGCAGATCAGCAGAGTCTCTCAGTCTACATACTGCAAAGCAATTGTTGTAGACAAGCATAATTGGAAGCAGAACATTGGACCGAGGTTTTATAGGAGATAAATGCTGATCCCACAGTCACCAAACCAGACCACGTCATGTTTATGTTAATATAACTTGACAATACAGAAACCGCAGACTATCACCTATAATTAGAAGGTCAAAAAAATTAGGAAAAGCAACAAAAGTAACAGTAATGCCTGGCTATTTAACTTTAGAATATGCATATAATACAGATATACAGCACTGTAAAAAAAGACCACGGCAACATTTTTCGCTTATTCCGCATTTTAGCATGTAATTTCACTAATATCTCAGTTCATAGGAATGCATCTGTGTACATTTTGAATTTTTTTTGCAAACTCCAGCTCGGCTCTCCCCTGCGTCTCGCTGATGAAGGGCTTCTTCATGTTTTTATGGGTCTTTAAGGACTTCAAAGAGTCCTAACTGTCCCAGCTGTGCGACTTCATGCTGCTCTGTACCTGCTCCATTTGGTTCTTGTGTACTGCCGTCTTAGAACTTTTGAGCCTGGAAGCAGCTTGCTATGTAGTTTTTTTGCCAGCAGAACCAGGACTAAAACCCAGATTTAAATAAATATAGAGTTAATGTTAATTTTTCCTAGAAGTCTGTAATATGTAAAACTATCTATATGATATTTATATGATTTCAAATTGGCAGATATGTGACAGACTGGTGTCTGAATTTGGGCATATCTTATATTATACTGCTGCAGAAATCACCCATGAGAAATAAAAGACTGGGCAGGATTGCACTCTACATACAGGCAGGCGTAGCAGGTTTTGGTGACTGGAAATCAACACCCAGATAATCACTTGCATAAGACATGCAGAGAATTGAAGAAACGTGACTCAGCATTTGCCGTTGCGTTGGTGCAAGCCACATATTTAACCGTCTTTTTCCATTTCAGTACACAAAGTGTTCAGATACTGACCAGCATTGACACCATCCAGTTGTCAAACCTTAAGCTCTCTTTGCTTGGTATTTACAGTATCTTAGGCTGCCCGTTCCATGTACTCCATAAGGCTCTTTTCTCTTTTCACTCACTTGCTCACCACTGATCCCATACAGAACATTGAATGATTTCCACCCTCAGAAATCCTTGCTTTCGAGAATCAGCTCTTGCGGTGTGTCTGAGACAGGGCACGCATTTTCGGAAAGGCATGGGTCGGCACATGCCACTTCTGATTCTCCTTCTTATAAATTTCCCTTCCAGCTAAAGGGCTAATCAGTAATCTTCCTTATGCTTACAAACACATCGTACAGTAGATATGTTATGCAGTCATGTTTCAGTAAAATCGGGCTAGTGTGAATAAATATGAAATGCACACACATATATACTCCCATGATACAGTAAATTAACTCTACAGCGCCAGTCATTATGGGGGCGGACGTTTGGACACACCTGCTCTTAACACATTGGTCTAAATCTCACCAATTACTTTAATGTAAAAGGCCTTGAGTCAATGAAGTAATACGCATCAAATATTGCAACAACCAAGAGAAGTGTTCTACATCTCAAAAGAAAAAAAATTTAATAAATTTTTTTTTCAAATTTTAGACTCTTCATAATATCCCCCTTTTGCTTCAATGACAGCACTGCTGACTCCTGGCATTCCTTCGGCCAGCTTCCAGCCACCTGGAATGCTTCCCCAACAGTCCTGAAGGAGTCTCCACAAGCCCTGGACATGTTAGCTACCTTCCTCATAC
>JABFDZ020000002.1:13947941-13958240 GCA_019775955.2 Pollimyrus isidori
CTCACCTGGTTCAACCCCCCCGCCCCGTCAACCGGGTTCCCCGTCTTGCCGGGGGTGTTGTTGGGGGGGGGGGGTGTGGGGGGGGGGGGGGGGAGCTGTCTGCCTTACGTGAGCAGCCAAGGCCCATTGATATTGATTGCGGCAGTGAAGTCTTGATAATCAGATTTTCATGGACTCCATGTGAATGTAAGGACCTGCTTCTTCTCCGAGGTGACAAATTTTAAATATTGCATATGCCCCCAGCTGCTCTTTAAACGGATTTACCCAGATAGATTTACCCACTACGGAGCTTCAGCCGAAGGACCTTCTCTAGAGCAGGACAGCAGAGCCTCTTGGGGCTTCAGCCTTCTAGGAATCCGCGTCGTTAACCGCCGCACCGCCTTAAAAGCATGTCCAGGCATCGTCCACAAGCGCTCTGCTGACTATGCCTGATCATAAACCAAAGTCACCCTATTGTGCCAGACAAGAATCTATCTTCTCTCATTAAGAAGTATGTGGGCCTGAGGCGGGGGTGGGGTCAGGTTGGGTGGAGGTCTGGTTGGGGGGCGCAGGAACACTGCAGGAAAGCCGTGTTTTCAGGCTGCCTGGAGGTACATGGAGAGCAGGATGTCCTGTGTTCTCTTCACGCTATTGTGCGGGGTACTACTCGTCTGGGACCCCAGTTCAAGGACAACATCCCTTCTGTCACTGGGGCGCTCCGCAGACGCGTACAGCCCTTAACACACAGAGGAAGAAAAAAATAAACCAGAAGGGGATATTTATAGGACACTTTGATATCACACATACTCACATGGGTTTAATAATAGTGTGAGACTGAATAAATGTGAAGCAAAAGATTAATTTAAAAATATGCATAACAATTAACATACAGTTTTTGAATAGACTTTGAATAGACTTCTACTCTTCTTCTTTCGTCTGTTCCATCTCTCCTTTCCAATGTCATCGTATTACACGTTTTTGACTCTTTAATAAAAAAGAAAAAATAATACATTTAATTTATTATTAACTAAATTATACATTTAAAAAATTTAAATACATATCATTTAGACAAAATAAACCAATAGTAGAGAATTTAGTGGCATCTACTAAATGGGGATTACCTTGCTGGACTCGTTTATTTAACGGGTATTAAAGAAAGGAGAAGGATGCTTTGTTATCGGCGGCCGGGCAGTCTGGTAGCGGTGCCTTCCTCCGATGATGACACCCCAGTCCTCCCCCCTCCCCGAGCCTTCCCGACAATCCCCCATTCACGCTCAATCTCTCCTCGCTCTCTTCTCCGGCAAAGATCGAGGTGCTATTGTCTTTTTTCCTGTGCAGTGCAAACCCGTTTTTCTCTCTCTCTTCCTTTTGCTCTTTCCATTTTAAAGCAGATTTCCTCACACGCGCCAGCGGCTTCACGATGTCGCGGCTTCGGGATCGTTTTTCACTCGCGTCTGTGGCGAAGCGGAGACTTTAACTTAAGAAAAGTGTTTTGGGAATACGACGCCTTTCAGGTACATTTCACACTGATTTTCTTTTAATAACTTTACCCCCCGCCTTGCCACTGAGGAAAATGTCAAAAGGCGGACTTTACTGTCACTGCGAAGTTTTAAACTAAACACGTTTGCAGCTATAGGATGAAGCTTGCGTTCAATTGACAGATTAGCAAGGCCACCAAAAAACCGAGTAAGTATTATTACCCTGAAACTCACAAGGGTCACATATGTTAAATTGATAGAACGTATTTATACGCATCTTTTAATTGCAACTTTCGAATTGATTATTTGGAATTATGTACTCGTTAGCGCAGGCATGTATTTGCGTATACACACGATTCTTTGTCTGCTGGTTATGTATGTATGTGTATGTATTATATGCTTGTATTAGTTTGAGCGCATTGATCATGTGTATGCCTTTGCAGAAACGTGTGCTTGTTATAAACCGTAATACAGATTAGACTAAGGACCTCTGATGGTGGTTGGCGAACAAAGCAGCGGAACTTCTCACATGTTGCCAATTTAATCAAGAGCGAATAAGCGAATAAACCCTAATTGCTCATGTCTGCCATATGTTTTATAAGGCACGTCTAGGGAACCGCAAGGCAAAACTTCACTTGCCTAATCCTGGCATGCATTTTCTAAGTTGCTTTGTACTATCGCGGAATCGCTCCTGTCTGCTTGCAATGAACAGGCTGACTGAAGGTGAAAGAACAGAACAGCTGCTTTTCCGCGGAATTCGATACAGGGATTACAGATCGTGGATTTAATAGTGAATGTTGTCCCTATGAATTACGTAAAACTCAATTATTATGGAGCTGCAGCTGTTCGTCAAAATGAAACCATTTGTAGAGATCATGTGGTTTCTACAAGACCCCCCCCCCCCCGAAGAATAAGTCTCTGGTGGGGGAATAAATTCATGTCTCAATCGCAGTGGGGGTTAGGTGGGTCTGGCCTGCCAGGTCAGTTAATGAAACCCTAATTTGTACCCATGTCAATTTCACCATTAAGTGCCGTGTGTTAAGGACCGCATACCATCAAATGAACACCTATTGGTTTGAGTAAAAACCTCATGACCGATATCTGCTGCATATTTTCCTGTTCCCTGTCAATTTAATGGGGACCAGCCAGCAATCGATTTCCACAGGACATAAAACGCACAGACACACAAAAAAAATAGACTCAAAACCCGAAAGGCTATAACCTATTTCTTCTGTCTGCGACATTGACTTGAGGTTAACGGCTCGTTTTGAGTGAACAAACTCGCAAGCTTGCGCTGACCCTCTGTGAACTGACTTCACGTTCCCCACGTGAGGAACGGCCGGTAAGGGTTACGCGCCGCTCGTGACGTTCTGGGACGGAGGCGGTGCACCCTGGGTGCTCCGTCAGCGACGGCCGGCGGATCGTGTAGCAGCCTGCGATGGGATGTGGGCGGGCAGAGGAAAATCGGCCCGCTAGGAGCTGCCCTGTACAGTTGCTGTATTGTGAGCCGGGCCAGCTATGGCCACGCAGTATAAGGGTGATGTGGGCGTTGCGGAGTGTGAAGGACCACAGATGCACCAAAGCGGAGCTCCCTCTCCGGGATGGCCTGCTGCGGTGGTTGGGACTGGCAGGTAAGTCACACAGCAGAGTATGGATGCAACCCTGAGCCGCATAAGCGTCTCTTGCTGGTGAGGAAGCCCAGTTTGGTGTCGTACATGACAGGAGGCCTGACCACCCATGGTGGACACGGCCGTTTATCAGATTATTTTCTGTGTCACACGGGCCTCACATGGTCTCCGGCTTTACATAAAGAGAGTCCAATGCTCATTGCTGGGAGGGGAGGGGGGGGCTTAGCAGACTGGCCAGCTGCTTAACATGATTTAAAAGGTGTTCGGACAATAAAATACGTGAAAATAAAAATAAAACTGTCAAAGCAACAATCAGCTTAATAATAAGGTATGCAACTACTAAAAATGAGCAAGATATGAAGGTAATCACGGCCTACCTAAGTTGTAGCCGGTCTGTAGAGAGTAGTCAGTTGACAACCAGCACAGGTAGAAACCAATTAACATACATTTAAGGTGGAAACCAATTAACACACATTTACTGGAGACTGTTAGCTAGCCAGTACAGTAAAGAGTATACTGCGACTGAACTGTGGGACCCCTTTGAAATGGCACAGAACACAATGCCCTGAGGAGTCCTCTCTAGTCCCAGCACCATGACAACAGAAGTTCTGTAGCTTGAGTTGCTAATGCATACAGCTGGGTTTTGATGACAGTGCAGCTGGCACTGTGAGGCCAGGCAGGGTGTGGCTGGAACCCTAACTGGGAATGTTAACCCCACGTTGTAGAGTATTCTCTATAGGAGCACCATGGTCAGCGTCTTATCCCATCTCTGATCACATTCTAGTGGCTAAGCATCAGCAGAAATTACTAACATGGTACACGGAGTATTTATTTCTGAGTATCCAGGCCTGCCAGAACATTTAAGTGCCAAATTACTAAAGTACGCGATATTATACAGTACTGTGCAAAAGTATCAGCAGAGGCACTCACTCTTATGCATCTGGCGTGACGCTCACGCTTTCAGACTCTCACGCTCATATGAGAAATCTTGCAGCAAATCTACATTATTCCATTATAGGCCTAAGATTAGCTGCATCTTAAAGTGTTGGGGTGGTTTGCAAATGGAATAAAACTTTTATATACATGTAAATGCGTGTGAAAATTGAAAATCTTACTCCAGCCAGCTGACCAAAGTTCATTTTACGCAGTGATAGAAAATGTTTAAACCTTTATATTTGAGTATGACGTGTATATTTACAATACGTTACTCATCATGTTGTGTGGCTAGAACACTGCTTCAGTCCCCAAACCTCGGTCCACTGGGGTTTATATTTTGTATAAATACTCTTTATACAAAATATAAATTTATATTTGTTAAATGTCACCAATAGCTCATCATTTAATTAAATTTATTTCAGTTAAATCATTTCATGTATTGATTAGCCAAACAAGTTATGCTAGTGGTCGATTCAACAAATTCCTGTATACATTCAGTGGTTACTGCAAACACGGACTTTTGGAGAGGTTTTGAGATGCTAAACTAATGCACTTTCTAAGAAAAGAAAGTTTTGTACCAACATGAAGATCATTTAAACATTTTTCTTTCACTGCCCAAGGCTTTTGTACAGTACTGTACTTCCACACCTGAATACATGGGAAAGCCCACTGCAGTTTTCCCACAAAGAGTATGAAGGTCCTGCTGCCAAACTGCCGTCCGGTTTGTGCAGCCCCCACCCCCGTCGTTCTGTTCAAATGCCCCCCACAGACCGAAAGGTGGGACAGCTGCATAGCTTGCAGGCTGATGTCCGAGGGAAAACAACTGTTTTTTTTTTTTTTCTCAGAGCAAAAGCAGGAGCGTATTAGCGCGAGTCATCTGATCTGGGAAGGAACCATACAGCTTCAGTCCATTTCCCTCACCCTGCACATGTGGGAAAGAGCAGCGGACTGTGGGCCTTAGACTAGGCTGGCGGGTTCCGCTCCGTCGCTCTCTGCACCTGGTCTTGGGCAGGGACTGGCCGGCACTTCAACTTCCGTCGTCACATAACCAGCTCTGCAGAGACTCCCATTTCTGTCCACTGGAGGGTTGGCTTAGCGATATCCTTATCACGACACGCACTTGCAGGAATGTCCAGAAGACACCCTGTAGTGGCTTTGGAGGAAATGCATAAGAAGTTTTGCTTGTTGCACGGTCCTAACATTGGGCAGTTCGAATGAAATGGCCCCCATTTCAAGGGAAACGACCCATTGAAGCAGAGAGGAGTGCTATTATTTTACATGTGAAAATCTTGCTGTAAGCATGCACTTTGAACAGAGATAGAAGTCTAGTCTAGGCAGAAGTCCAAGCCATTGGTTGTGTTGGTGCCCCTGCAGGCTCTCTACTCATTTTGAAAATAATATGTGTGCGTGTGTGTGTGTGTGTGCGTGTGTGTGCAAGTAGACGGTTGAAAAGAGGAAGTCTGGCCATCATAGGTGGGGAGATACCAGTCAGGTGCAAAACGGAAGCTTTGCCAAAGTCAGCAAGTAGTGAGGTGTGTTTCAGCCTCATGCTTGCTACTATTTTCGGTCAAGCCATGTGCGTGAGATTGCATGCTGTTGATAGGGAGCTCTCAGAGGCGAGAGAGGTTTGTAGGTATTTGAATAAGGTTCACGGGTCGCAATGTTACAAAGCAGAAGGCCGCCAGAGCTGGCTGGAGCCACTTCTGATAGACTGCGACAGGTGAAACGTCTAAGCTGTGCTACTTTGCTAACCCAGCTGCCTTCTTTCCCCACTGCAGGAAAGTGAGAACAGCCCACCGGTGCTATCAAACTGTGTCAGCCTGTGAGCAACGCACAAGCACCACTTTGGCTTCATGCCCGCGATGGATACACAGGGGAACTACGGGGGCCTAAGTTGTTGAGAGCTGAAAGTTTGACCAAGGCCTAGTCTCTCAACTTCTTCCATTCCTTTGGCTTGACCTTAGCGGGGCCCAACATGTCAAGCCTGGTATACAATGAGAGCAGTATGGAGGATTGCGGCATTGATGACTCCTTCAAATACAGCCTGTATGGCGTTGTGTACAGTATTGTGTTTGTGCTGGGCCTGATAACCAACTGCGCCTCACTCTTCGTCTTCTGCTTTCGCATGAAGATGCGCAACGAGACGACACTCTTCATGACCAATCTGGCAGTATCGGATTTAGTCTTCGTATTCACCCTGCCTTTCAAA
Organism: Pollimyrus isidori; assembly: GCA_019775955.2. Lineage (NCBI taxonomy): Eukaryota > Metazoa > Chordata > Actinopteri > Osteoglossiformes > Mormyridae > Pollimyrus > Pollimyrus isidori. The sequence continues at coordinate 13,954,172 of JABFDZ020000002.1, forward strand.
ATTTTCTACAACGTCAACCGTCACTGGCCCTTCGGAGACTGGCTGTGCAAGGTGTCCGGAACTGCTTTCATCACCAACATCTACGGCAGCATGCTCTTTCTGACATGCATAAGCGTGGACCGCTTCCTGGCCATCGTTTACCCGTTCCGGTCGCGGTCGGTGCGCACGCGACGGAACGCGGCCGTCGTGTGCGCCGCCGTCTGGCTCCTGATCCTGGGCGGCGGCATCACCGTCACGTTCTTCTCCACCACCAACCGCGCCAACTCCAACTCCAGCACGACCTGCTTCGAGGGCTTCTCCAAGAAGACGTGGAAGACCTACCTGTCGAAGATCACCATTTTCATCGAAGTGGTGGGCTTCCTCATCCCTCTGCTGCTGAACTTGGCCTGCTCCTCCATGGTTCTCCGCACGCTGCGCAGGCCGGCCACGCTCTGCCAGATAGGCACCAACAAGGAGCGTGTCCTGCGCATGATCGTGGTGCACGTGGCTATCTTCGTGGTCTGCTTTGTGCCCTACAACTCCATTCTGTTCCTGTATGCCATGGTGCGCACGCAGGCACTGGCCAGCTGTAGCATAGAGCAGTTTGCCCGCACGCTCTATCCCATCACGCTCTGTGTAGCCACGCTCAACTGTTGCTTTGACCCCGTTGTCTACTACTTCACCTCGGAGTCTTTCCAGAAGTCCCTGGCCACGGGCAAATCCCACGCCAAGCAGGACAGTGTACTGCGCACAGACCTCCCTCTCTCTAGCAAGGACCCCAGTGACTCTGAGTTAATAGAAAGCCACTCCCCGTCTAGAAACGGCAAAGACTTCATGTCAGAGACCCACTTCTGACTAGGCAGAACCAGGTAAGCTGGTGGCTACACCTCGTTGCCCGAGATTGAGGGCCAAAAAGTGAAGAAGAAGAAAAAAAAAAAACGTTCTTTCATGAGTCTCACAGGCAAATTAAAGAGGAGATGCTGTGAATTCTTGAAGCACTGGGAACTAAGGGTTTGCTGGAAGGAAATGATCAGTGTTATTGACATTATACTGTAAATCTACTGTGTGCGTATTTGTGTCAGACTAATGACTCTGTTTAAACGTCCTTGAGAAGATAACACGTTTAAATGGAATTGGTGTTACTGAGCTTAGAATCAGGTGTAAATTTACTTGGGCATTGTTCAAAAGCCTTGTCAAAGGTTTTTTTTTTTTTTAAAAAAAAAAACAGTGAAGGCAAAGATGGGGATGACTCTTCTGGCATGTTGAGGACAGCTGCGTTGACGTGAGGTCACGCCCTGCTGTGCTTTTCCCACCATTCAGACTCTAGGCCCCACTTACCGTCACCACACTGAAGAGTATAGAACGTGCAGCTTGCTGGGGGCTCTGGAAAGATCACCTGCATGACCACTATCGGTTTTGCAAAAAGTGCCCCGGGAGGGATTTTGAAGTGAATTCACTGACATTCATTGTGTTTGAAGGATGCGTTGGCACAATCTTCCACCTTGATCGCCTTATTTCCGTTAACTCTAACTTGCAGCAACGTACATGCTCACAAGATCAGATGAATCGGCAATGCATTAATTTAAAAAAAATAATAAAATCTCCCCTCACGTGCTAAAATGAAATATTGCCCTATTGCACTGCATTCAAGTGTATTATATTGTTCATAAGAAAAGATACTATTGTACAGAAACGGCTGTGCTCAAACGAAATGAGGATCATGATAAAGCAATGCAAATGTAAAATGAAAAAGAGAGACTGTAATTGAACATAGTGAACAAGTGTCCATTGTTAACAACAGAGCACTTTTATATGTGGAATTCTGTGAATGTCTGCCTTGTAGACTGTGGAGTAAGGAATAATAATTAAAAAAAAAAAAAAAACTTGTTCCAGAAGTACAAACATGACTGTTAGCCAGCATTCTTTCAGGATTTGCTAAGGCCCCCTGTCCGAGGAGAATGTGTGTCCAGGGGGGTGTTTGTCCACCAGCTTGTCCTGCATTTGCCATTTCACAGCGAGAATGACTTGACCTGGTTCTGCACCAGCCATGGGTCAATTATAGAAGCTGGAGTGGAAGGGTAGGTGCCTGGCCAGGAAGCTCACGGAGTTCGGAAAAGATAAGATGGTTGCCTAGGTTAAACGCGATTTGGAAAACTGGTCCTCGGTCAGGTACTCCTCACACTGGTGCTAATTTAATCATAGTTTGAGGAGATGCTTCCAGTTCCAGTGTGAAGCGCCTGTCTTGAGTGACATTGTCACAACCTACTTAGACCGTACCCAACCAGGGGCACAGCTAAGCAACTGTCTGGGACCCAACCCACCTGCGGATTTGGTAGCTGTAGCAGGAGGTGTGGTCAGATGACCAAGATATGCAGAATGCCACAGAAATCAACACAGCTCAATGTTATCTTAATGGGAAAGTGCAGCGTTGTGGTAAGATGTTCCATAATAATCCCTGACCAAAGGCTCATTAAGGCTGCAGCAATGGACCATTGTCTTCCACTGAATGAGGGGTCTTTAGCCTAATCACTTCCTGGTCCCAAGAGTTACTTTAATTCTTCAAGACATGCAGCCAAAGGGCTTTTCCTTCCATGGCACAATCTGGATTTTGAATGATCCTCTTTCACATTCTTATGTGTGTATGGCTATTTCGAGTTAAATGGTGCAGGGGCACATCAACATCTCCCTGCGGGCATCATAAAAAGCGAGCATCAGATCTTTGCCCGCGACGACGGCGGGTATTAAAGCGATACGTGAGCCCACAGCAGATGAAAGGCTGAGTAAGGAAGGAAGAGAACACAAGAGGTCAATATATGCACTTTTCATAACCACTTATTTAATTAGTGTTGCTGAGAATCTAGAGTTAGTCATGGTCATGGCCCTGAAGACGTGGAACAGCTTGGGTGAAACACCAGTCCACCACAGGCCATCCATTGGGGGACCAGAGGAAAATCACAGGAACACAAGGAGAACATGTCCACTCGCCCAAGTTAGGACTAAAGGCAAAGAGTAACTGTCTTCACTAGCCATCTGTCAGTGTTCTGAAAAGGCAGGTAAAGTAGTGGTATTACAAGGGTAAATGTCACCACTTTGTTTTCGTTCATTAACAACTGATGCTGGTGTGCCCACTGCCCATTTATGGTGAGCTGTTTACAGGTTTTCCAGTAAGTCAGCATAAGCTTGGCTTTTTCTCCACAGTCATAGTATGTGTGAGTGACACCGGCATCTGCCTTGTCTCAGTGCAGTCCTACTGGGAACCTGAGCATACGGACAGGAATTGGGAAGGGAGACATACATACCATTGCGCCAGAAAGAAGGGGGAGGTGGGGAGCATCAAAACAGAGGAAGTGGTGATGTGGAGGTTAATGGGAGAGGCTCCTGGTTCCTGGGGCAGTATTTGGAGGGGGCGGGGGTGGACTCCAACCCATCCGTGCTGAGCCCCAGGGTGGTTTTGGGCTGGGGGAGAGTAATGGGGGTTGGGGGGCCACTTGGGGGTAAATGGGGGTAACACGACTGTGATCTGCAAATGCTGTCAGTAGCTAACACAAGCACATTGTCATTGGTGCACCATTCATTGCTTATAGGTCTCTGTGAGCACCAAGCTGGAGGCCTACCGTCCACGGGTGGGACCTTCCGTAACTCATCTAGGATCCTTCAGCTGCACTAGCGTTGACTGTGCGGTAATTAACGCAGTGCAGACATTTGACAGAGTGCTGATTTTTCATGTGATGCTCTTTGGATTCATTCAAGAGTTTGAATATATCAGCAATGCAAACAAAAATATAAGAATATACAAAGAGTGGAGCGAATTCCTCGCAGGAAAGAAGAGTCAGAGTCGACTCACTGTCTCTGTGCAGCCAGGTCTAACAGGATGACTTGAGAGGGTTCATTTCCTGCTGCCTCTCGCGCCTGTTAACACGGCCGTTACAGAAGCGGGAGGCTGAAGCCCTTCCTTCTGCCCCATGGATTTATGGGAGCCCAAAATAAAAATGCAGTTATTACAAACAACATCCAGTCCTGCCTCGCGCCTCACGGAGGGGGGGGGGGGGGGGGGGGGGGGGGGGGGGGGGGGGGGGGGGGGGGGGGGGGG
>JABFDZ020000002.1:13978796-13989693 GCA_019775955.2 Pollimyrus isidori
CCCCCCCCCCCCCCCCCCCCCCCCCCCCCCCCCCCCCCCCCCCCCCCCCCCCCCCCCCCCCCCCCCCCCCCCTCGCCGCGTTAGGGCTCAAATAGTTTTCCAATGCGGTAATGCCCTGTGTGAAGCCTATCTCCAGTTCTGCCTGGCCAGTTCAAGAACTCCAAATATTTTGATACTATTAGGAAGTGCTTTGTGGAGCAGGGAGGGGGTTTGCTTTGAGTCTTCAGGAGGAGCTTAAGAAGGACAGATGTTGGGGTCAGGGACGCAGCTACAAATTCTGGGCCTCTGACAAAATGCCACCTGTGAAATTTTACACAAAATTTACGTATTTCGTAACGTATACGTTTTTGGATACGTATATACGTATTCAAGGGCCCCTGTGAAGTGCTGGGCCACCTAAATCTGCCAGGGCGTCCATGCCCCTACTGCAACCCTGGGTGGGAGGCAAACGGCTAGTCTGTTGCTGTGTTAAGAAATGGTGGTACGATTTTCAGTCTAGCGGAACGTTATATTCAGTCTCAGGCGGAACAATGACGCGAATGTGCTGACGATTGGCTGGATCAGATCCTCATGCCCTTTCTTTATTGGAATCACTTTGACTCTAACATGTGATTGTGTGTTATTTTCGCTAAACATGCTGTCAGTAAACCTCAGAAAATTTTTTTCATGGTGCTCAGATTTTTCGCTCATGTGTTGCGTTCACCACGAGGGTCACATGACCGGCGGTGTGTGATGCTAGAGCGGCAGGCGGGTGGTGGCAGAGGCCTGAAAACTGATTCACCGGTTGAGTGTTGGGTGAAAACCCATCCACCCACAGAGGGTTTTCCCAGAAGTACCCTGGGTGAGATGCATGGGGGGAAAAAAGAGCTGAAAAAGGGAAAAAGACAGATGAAAAATAACTGAAATCTGGGTGAAAGGTGATGAAATAATTTCATTGTGACCGGACTGTGGCAATGGACATCAAGGGCCAAACAAACTTTGGCAGGGTGTTCCAGAGGCAATCGCACCCTCAAGCTCTATCTCACTGGGCTTCCATCGTCAACCAGTACCAGGTTTGAGACCCCCTCCCCGGTCACTACATTCCATAGTCCACAGCCCCCCTCCATTCCATCCTGAATGTCTGTCAGACTCCTGGGCAGCTGAAGGCACCACTAAACATGTTCTGGGGGAAGAAATCTGACATGCTTCTGAGCTGGAAGGAAAGGGAGGGTAGGTGGGGAAAGTCCAGGCAGGGTGGTACTCGTTGTCTCAGTCACAACGGCACCCACCCATCCCCTCTATACCTGGCATCCACTTTTGACTTTGACCAGGAGATCGAACAGGTTGACACGCTTCTTAACCTCATATCTGAGGATTCAAACTGTGGCCTTTATTAAGACTGAGGATGTAGATAAGGATGGGATCCACAGTTAGACTCAGGACAGGATGGGGTCTATAGGCATTTTCAATTCAAGACTCAAGGAGTTCATTGTCATATGTGCAGTAGAAAATCGCTTTCTCCGTGCAATGACATTCTTTCTTTGCTGTCCACGCAAAACGCCAAGGTCATATAATAGAAATTAATGGCAAATGCACACTTTGTAAGGTAATGTGCAGATGTCGGAAAGTATTAATTGTGCATCTGTGCAAATTGAAGATGTGCAAAAACGACAGCATGAAGTAGAATGTGGAGAAATATGAACTGTGCATGTGTGCAAATGAAGGAGATGTGTAATGAAAACGAGAGAAGGGCGGCATTTGAGAGCGGAGCGAGCAAACGCATCTGCCACGTGGGATGCCACGTTTGAATGATTTTGCTTAACATATAAGCATACAGGGTAGGATGAGGTCCACAGCTGGAGCCAGGACACAGGGAAAGCAACCCCCCCACCCCCACCCCACCAATCAACATGTCCGCCTGCACCCAGATGGAGATAAACAAAGCTGACCCACGATGCCCTGGGCTCCACAGATCTGAATATCAACATGGAGCAGAGATGGCAGCTGTCCTGGCTGCTTAGCCTCAACGGGAGATGTAAGGTCAAACAGTTTGACCCAAATCGATGCGCGTAATGAGGAAGACCTCGATAGGCACTCTGGAATATCCCACTGACGAATGCTGGGGAAAAGCCCACCTGTCCTTCCTGTCCTCTCCAGCTGTAGCATCACCAGGGCAGTGAATTAAGATGTATGATCGGTAAATGCACTGGGAGCCACTAGAGCTCATAACAACCAATCACTCGGGGTGACGGGCGTCCTTCACTGCACCTGACATTTATCCAAAGGAACTTACAGGAGAGGAAAGGGCTCAATTCATGGCTGCACCCACAGATTCAAGCCTACAAACATTGCGCCGTTGGTATAATTCTCTACATGTTCAGCTACGGATGGCCAGCAAACTCCGTCAGCATGCGGCTATCGAGCAGAGTAACGAAAACAACAAAAGCTTATGGCGCAACGATGTTCGGTAAGATGCAGCAAATGCTTGGCGCGATATACAATGACGGGGCCACGCTGAATGACTGGGTGGGGGCTTCCTTACTAACTCTTCAAAGAACAAGTGAAGGATGAAGCAGGAAGTCAGAGGATAGATGGGTTCCAACCCAAGGGTGTTTGAGGGGTGTTTTACTTGACACACATTTCTGTGAAGCACAAAACTTCCCCTTTTCATTTTTTTCCTGTTGTAGAATACCGTAGGTGGTCGGCAGAGACAGTCCTGGCACCCTGGGGCCTAACTGTGAGGCTTCACAGGTTGTGGGATCAGTTCTCAACCCCGGCTTAGTATGTGTGAAATCTGCATGCTTTCTCAGTGTTCGCATTGTCTCAGATAAATGAGTAAATGATTCTGCGTAGATTCCTCCTGGATTCCTCTCACAGTCCAAAAATATGCCCATAGTGAGTCCACTGGTTCCCTCCTTCGGACCCAGTGCAGCCTGGGATTCTGGGTTTACACTGCAACCCTGTACCTGGTCAGTGGTGTGAAGGATCCACAGATGAAATCCTTCGGCTTTGACCATGCTGATCCTGCATTTGTACATTGTCAGATTATATAAACAGAAGATGGAGTGCGGTTTCACAGTCCTTGGTTATTTTAAAACACTAATGAATTGTCAGAAGGGCAGTTTGTCACAATGTGTCATAATGTTCTGTTGCTGCAAGGAAGTGCAACTTTGCCCGCTAAGCAGCATGTGATCAATGCATTAGGAAGTTCTAAATTGTAGAGTTTAAAAAGTTCAGCTTTATGGAGGCCTGAACCCACAGGGAATTGGACCAACTTTTATAAATTACTATTTTGCAAAACAGTTTTGTGAAATCCATAGCATCTGACTATACACACAACAAACCACATGCAAAATTTTAGCTATCCAGGATCCACCTTTCTTATGTGAAAATTACCAACTTTTTAAGAATACTGTAATTGGTGGAAACATACACCAAAAATATAAAAACAGCCCTGACGGGACATAATCGAGACTACACAATAAAAAAATTCTCTCCAAATTATCAACCAGAAATTGCTTTATGTCTATAACGGCAGACAAACAGGAAGAAGACCTCAATATCGATGTCAAAAATTATTACTGGAGAAAAATCTTCACATTCATTAAAGATCTCAAATCTCATGCCCATCACCTTCACACTCGACAGAGGCTCACATCACCTTCGTTCAAACGTTGCCACGCATCCCCAGCAACTTAAGGCACGGTATATAAACTCAACTAATTTTGGCTCCTGGAGGCAGGGCTTAGAGGTTTGGCCGTATGTTCCTGTGAGGGCTACTCAAAGGTCTGAAGCAACATGCTTAAGTGGGAAGTGGTGAGCATGTTACCTATGTTTTTTTCATATACAGGAAGGTGCTTGTCTACATTTTGGTTTCTGTAATTAGTGACACTGGTTCTCTTTTCTACCTTGGACCCTTCAGACCCTCTGAAGTGTATCAGCTAGTTGCAGCCATATGTCTGGAGCTCCCTGGTGACAATGTGGTGGCTTAAATCTTGCTCTGCGTGCATCAACATCATCAAACCAAAAGTCAATGAACATTACTTTTGTTAGGGGGGGTGTGGGTGGAGGGGCTTCGATTCTCATTGGTGCATGGAAGTTGAGATCTGGGGTGAGAGTTTAGATCACTCATACCACGTCAGGCCCACAGCCTGAAACAGATTTCATGGGGTGCCCTGCACCCCTAGCAATAGGTTCCCCACAGTAGATTTTGCTCACTGGGGAGGGGAGGACTCAGACTAATTTTAGTGGTCAAACCTTAATATTACTACCTGTCTACATGTCTGGTCTGCAGTTTGGTTCTATTCCATCAGCGACACCTGTGATGCCATGTCTCAACTCATTATTGAAGCTCTCAATTAGCTGGTTCAGACTTGCAGGTGATGGACCAAAGCAAAGCGATGGAAGCTGCTGGGGGTCTGGAAAGCTGAGGATTGGGCTGAGGACCCCTGGGGAAAACAACCAGAAATGCAGCTCTTGCGTACCAGAGAAATAAGCAGGAACCAGACTTAGCACAGTAAGATATAGCTGAGGAACCAGCCTCCACCCAGGCTAAACTAGCCTTAGTCATAGACTGGGGGTCTGGGTGATAATAGAAAAATGTGGGATCGGTCTTACAAGCCCTGCCCAACTCACCTATGGCTGGCACGCACAGGTCTGTCCTTCTTCAAGTGGAAAACTGACCAGACCCTGTGGTCGCATTTTATATGAGGCAAAACAAACGTGCAAATTCATTTGACTAACCAAAATGAGGAGATGGTGTTAAAGTGCTACACCTGCGACAGGCTCAAAGCAAACAGAGGGATATGAGATGATACGACTCGACGTAACGTGAAACCATCTGTTGTCATGGACCGTGGAATGCATCTAACCACATATGTAACTCCACATATTTTGACAGAACACCACATGACAGAAAGAGGGGGTAGAAAAACAGGTGTTATGATAAACAGCAGCGGAGATTCACTTTCATGTTCAGCGTTTCTTGCATTTGGAAATGAGTCGTTTGTTAAAAACCAGGAGTGTGTCCTTTCAAATCTGAAACGTTGAAGTGACAGGTCCATTCCCATTATGATAATATTATTAGTGATGCATCGAAGTCGAAAATTTGACCCAGAACCGATAACCAATATATTTTTGTTACCAATACTAATAACCGGCTGAATTAGTGGAATGACATTACATCATTTTTAATTTTGTTCATTTTTATTATGTTTCAGCATTTATGTCTTTAACTCTGGTGCTGCTAGCTTTGAATATTGATAAAGGCTGATGAAGACAATATGTAATGCAGACTAATAATAATAAGGAATCATGAGAAATAATCTTGATTCTGAGTGAAAAAATTATGATTCATATTTTACCCACAATTGCGCAGCCCTACTCATCATTGTATGTCTTTGTTGAAGACATAATGTGGCAAAAAAAACACAACGTTAGCCAAATAATAAGTATAAATACCAAGGGTATGCACAGTGCGTACAGGCATACAGCTGCTGAGCTAGTGAGGGAGCCGCTAACATGACTAACTGATAACACAGCTAAACGATAACACGTGTAAAGGCTAACATATTTAACTGCTAACATGGCTAAACAATACCACATATAAAGGCTAACATGACTAACTGCTAACACGGCTGATCGATAATGTGTAAAGGCTAACATGGCTAACTGCTAACACGGCTAAACGACAACACACGTAAAGGCTAACATGACTAACTGGTAACACAGCGAAATGATAACATGTGTAAAGGCTAACATGGCTAACTGCTAACACAGCGAAATGATAACATGTGTAAAGGCTAACATGGTTAACTGCTAACACAGCGAAATGATAACGTGTAAAGGTTAACATGGTTAACTGCTAACACAGCAAAATGATAACATGTGTAAAGGCTAACATGGTTAACTGCTAACACATCTAAACCATAACACATATAAAGGCTAACATGACTAACTGCTTATGGGCAAACAATAACATGTGTAAAGGCTAACATGGTTAACTGCTAACACATCTAAACCATAACACATATAAAGGCTAACATGACTAACTGCTAACACAGCTAAATGATAACGTGGATAAAGCAGAGCTCTCAAGTGGAGTGAGATTACATCTGTCCGGGGCGCAGCGTGTGTCTCATGGCCAAGGTGTGATGCTTGAGAGCTGTGTCTTACCGCAGTCATCAAATCTTGCTCTGCCACTTCCGGCCTTGTCTGCACATGTGTGCAAATACATGTAATGATGTGCTTGCAGTGGGATCACATGCAACAAAAGCTATTTTCCGATTGGCTGGTACATGCTTATTAAGTCTGTATAACCCGAGACACCTTGGTGGGCGTTATGAGCCTTCATCGCGGGATTTAAACTGGCAGCCTTTTCATCACAGGCACGATGTCCTGACTTGCTGAGCCTGCACAAAATAGGTACAAGCTACAGGAGAAACCAATTGGTGGTCAGCTGTGTTAGCAGTTAACCGTCAACCTTTACAGAACTCTCGAATCTGAGGCATTGAGCGTGAGACACATGCATTTCAACCTGTTCACATGCCCACACTCCACACCTTGTGTTTCTCATGCTGAGATGTAAGGGATAACCCCCCCATGCTCCAGGGACCATTTGATCCTGCATTCAATTGTGTATTGCTTTGGATAAAAGGGTCTGCTAAGTAAATTAGTTTGGACCCTATTATTGTGGGCTAAGGTGACATAGAAGAGAATCTGCAAATAGATCAGAATGTGACCCAGGCCCCTCCTCAGACTTAGCTGTCAGTCGCTATGACGACCATGTGTACCTGCGATGCACAAGACAAGCCGCCTTTCACCCACATTTCCTCTTTCTCTTGAACCTCCTGAGGCAGGCGTGGCAAAAAACGCGTGGGGTGGTGAACGGCGGCGGGGCTGATGGAAATCACATGCAAAGCAGGGCCGGCGCGTCACGGAACCACTCCAGCTAATTGTCGATGCAGGCCGCGTCGCACACATGCTGCCTTTGTGCTCGGCTCTTGATAGCTTATAGGATGGGTGGACTGGGGGGGGAGGGGGACTTTTCTAGTTCCTCTTTGCCCGTGTGACAGTCGGTGTGAAGTTTCTTTTAAACTTCAGGAGTTCCCTGAAGTGTGTGAAATCCCGTTGCCAACTGCGAAACAATGAGCATCATTTGTCCAAAATGGGATGCAATGAGCAAGGAAAAGGAACCAAAATAGTAGCCATGTACATATGAAACAGTGTACAGTTTAATGTTGTCGTTACTGTCAGGCCACATATCTGGAGAGGGCCCTTTTGCCTGTATAGATGTATTGAAACATTGCAGCGGTGTTTCCTAATCCGATTGTTGAGGGCCAGCAGACAGTCTGGCACAGAGCTGGGAGGGAGGAAAAACATGGACTGTCTGTGGGTCCCTGAGGACCAGGTTGGAAAACACTCCACTAAAGGATTTTAACAGGATGTAAGGAATCCGTAATCCACAAGATGAATGAACCCGTTGCATGATTTTTATGCATCTTGCATAGACAGTGTTGAGGATATTTCCTAGAACACAGGGTAAAGTCATAGCTTTTAATCACTGGTTTTATCTTCCAGGAACAGAGAGAGCACGTTGCCTTCCACTCTTCGCTTACAGAGACTGGAGAGCAGCGCCTTCATCCTGTGCCCTGATGCCAGAAATCTGCCACCATCTACCACCATCTTCATGAACACTGAGGGTGGAGAACGTTCCCTTCTGTTTGGATGTTAAGGAGGTTATAGTGTTTTTCCTGAGAGACATGACCTGACTAGTATAAGTATGGAGGATATGGAACAGTAGGCTGGACAAACATCTCAAAATCATGAAGGTCTTTAGACAACTCTTCAAAGGAATCCAGGTTTCTTCTCAGAGGGTACCATAACCTCCAGAGGATGTTACGAGTCTTTCTCCATCTTGGATTATTGCTTCGATTCCATTCAGGACTGTAGGGGACGAAAACAGTGAAGAAGCTTGACACCCCCAAGGGAGCTGGCTTCTCGGACTTGGCCGCCGAGCCGAAAAATGAATGTCAGCGACAACATGAGCAAGTGTGGGAACGTGGACGAGCTGAAGAACTACCAGCACTTCACGTATGCGGTGATCTACACGGTGATCCTGGTACCCGGGCTCATTGGCAACGTGCTGGCCTTGTGGGTCTTCCACGCCTACGTGAAGGAGACCAAGAAGGCGGTGATCTTCATGATCAACCTGGCCATGGCGGACCTGCTCCAAGTCCTCTCGCTGCCACTGAGGATCTACTACTACCTGAACAAGTCCTGGGCGTTCGGCCACTTCCTCTGCATCGTCTGCTTCTACCTGAAGTACGTCAACATGTACGCCAGCATCTACTTCCTGGCCTGCATCAGCGTGCGCCGATGCATGCTGATCATCTACCCGCTACGTTACAGCTCCTCCAACCGCCGGCTGGACCGCAGCCTCTGCGTGGCGGGCTGGCTGGTGGTCTTCCTGGGCTGCCTGCCATTCCCGCTGCTGCGGAAGAACCCCGGGCCGGACTCGGAGAGCTGCTTCGCGGAGCTGCCCATGATGGACCTGAAGCCGGGCACGGGCGTGGTGCTCATCTGCATGGCGGAGCTGCTGGGCTTCCTGCTGCCGCTGGGCCTGGTGCTCACCTGCTCCTGGCACACGGCGGCCAGCCTGCGCGAGAAGAACGCGGTGCTGCAGGACAGCGGCGAGAAGCGCAAGGCGCTGAAGATGGTGCTGAGCTGCGCCGCCGTCTTCCTGGTCTGCTTCGCCCCCTACCACCTCACCTTCCCGCTGGACTTCCTGGCGAAGGCCAACGCCCTGCAGAGCTGCGCCTTCCAGGACTTCATCCGCCGCTGCCACCCGGTCACCCTCTGCCTGGCCAGCCTCAACTCCTGCCTGGACCCCGTCATGTACTACTTCACCACCGACGAGTTCAAGCGCAGGCTGTCCAGGCAGGAGCTGCAGGAGAGCTTCCCGCTGCGGAGGATCTCCTGCATGAGCGAGGAAACCGCGCTCAGGTCGTAGCGCATGGGGGGGGGGGTGGAGGGTGCGACCGGGGGCCCGTCGTGGTAGCCCGCCGGAGGACTGACATGTCTCCGCGGCGCGTAAGGGTGACTGATTTACGTCACAGCCGGCATAGGAAGATGGTCGGACCGCAGAAGGACGACGTCAATCTGCACCGACCCCTAAACTGTCATGGCAGTTGGATTATATTGTGAGATTTGATAGATGGACTCTAACTACTGTGATATTTGCCAAGGGAGCGGGGTGGCGAAAAAGAAGCTATTTTTTCACTTATTTAAATATTGTGTGGGCATTTAGGTCATAATGAAGGATACTGTAACTCATGCAGCTTCTATTGTATCAATAGACAATGAGTCAAGGGGTGAGCTTATAATAAAAGACAATGGCAAAAAAGAAAGGTCAGCCTGTGATTACAGTGGGACATCACAGATACAAACTAATCACACTTCGTATTCACAATTAACAATCATGTTCGCTAGCTGGCTAGTTATCAGTGTTACCTTGTACAAATTAGCAATATAAATGTAATCCATACAGTCTGTTCAATACATTCAAATCATGAATACAAGTATTAAGTAGTGCAAAAGTAAATGCTAGTTAAATCGATGACTTCATGAGGCATCTTTTCATTGGTTAATTACATGTCACATGCTATCAGTCGGCAGGAGAATGGGCATATTCCATCTGGAGGACAACTTCACCATCTTCAAAAAGTGCAGACACCAGCGGTTATGACTGTGGAAACGCTTCCAAATGTTAGACATGGCAGAGTTTACTCCAGTTACTTATTTAATTGGCCAATGTATGTATTTGTAGGTATTCTTTGTTGTAATTTTTAAAGCGTAATGTCAAACATGCTAGGTGCTTCCACAATTTTGACCACTAGTATGTGTGGTCCTCATCAGACGACAGCGATATATAGATAAAAAGGAAAACCGGAGGCGGACACGTACGATGCAAGTACGTTTCGCGGGTGGGCAACCGCCGGCTTTAATTTAACATAGTTTCACTACCTGCAATGATGCTGGCCCACTTCCTTAAGATTCCCCGTAAAACTAGCATGCGAGGAACAAAGCAAAAGAGACCAATTTGGGATGAGTGCGCGACTCCCTCTTTAGGACATGTGACAACGACCCCCCCCACCCCCCCTCCAGTTCCCTCTCTAAGGGTATTTTAGGGGCAGGAGTTGTCAAAACAGAGTTAATGACATATTCTTGGAAATCAGGAAGAACAATGAGGGCCTCCTGGGGGCGCCGCTCAGCCGCCGTCTCCCCACAGCATGTGCTTTTAATTAATGGAGACCATTTAAAGAAGGCATCCTTAGAGTTTTGCTTTAGATAACGTGTGCAGCTACAGTAATGGATGACACCTCCCACACCCTGCATTACTCATGCGAGCCACCCCCACCCCCAAAAAACACTAAATAATAAATAAAAGAACCATTTATGTATCTAGGCGACGTTTATAAAATGCACTTTTCCTAACAACCCCTTTCAGAACGTCCCTCCAGAGATTTCACTTTGTTTTCTGATGTATATATTATTCAAACAAAACACACATAACACTTAATCTTTCTGTTTGGCGACCGGACTTCAAACCTCAGCCGTCTTTTTTCACAGGCACAGAAAATCCTCCTAAAACTCGATTGTTTACATGAATACAGGAAATGGGGCCTAACAAGATTCCCCCGATGAACTAGTAATCGTGACTATCCTCACATAATAGATGATAAATTATAGCACGTTCATTATTAATCCCAGCTGACATGATCGGCCCATGTGGGAGGGCCCAGGCTTGTTGTTAAAGAGCAGTGGTGGCCAAAGTCCATGTAGTGCCCTAGGCAGAATTCCCTCCCCCCCCCCCCCCGTGATAAACCCGTTTAAAATGATTTTTTTGGAACGACAAGGG
>JABFDZ020000002.1:14023470-14033835 GCA_019775955.2 Pollimyrus isidori
GCGTGTGGACAATTTAGGACAGATCGAAATAGAGGAAAGAGAAAGTGAGTAATGTGGAATTACTTTATCCTTTTGGCTTTCTGCTGTGGCAAGGAGGGAGCGAAGGTTGTGGATGGGGGCTGCAGAAACTCCCCCCCCAAGCAAAGAGCTGGTCCCTGCCCATAATTTAGAACACACTTGTGATGGGGACGCTGAATCCTGGCTAGGGAGCACCAACACCACTTGCTCACACCCCCATCCTGTCCTGTGTCCCCCCCCCTTAATCACCAAGTATTAAACACTGGATGCTGAGGCTCATGAGCCATTAAATTCCGTCCACGCTCCGCAGCACAGTGCTCCCCAAGCCTGCCCCCCCCCCAAGCCCAGGCACAGTGCCCTCCCCAGCAGTCCTTGGGCCAAGCCTTCTGAACCGCGTGAGTGTCCTCTGCCACGGTAGCTCCACTGCGACACTCCACACTGGCCGCCAGTGGCCAGCGCGCACGGCCACCATGCCTCCCACTGCCAGTTCCCTCTGAAACGCTGAAACAATGTTCCCGCTTCAACATTCCATCCTTCGCGAAATGTTGCGTTTGACTGTTAAACATTCTGGGATTTGTCAACACAAGCAATTGCACGCTCTGCTTTACCTTCTGGTCACCTGTATGTTAATTAACTGCAGCAGATGCCGGAAAACGTAACAGAAAATATTGAGCAACCAATCGAAAGGATTAAATTTGATCAGACGTATCATCCAATTGGACGGAATGGACAATTACCGCCAGCGTACAGAAAGAGGGAGCTGGTCTTTGTAAACAACATACATGGTATTTATAATCCAGGATATAATAAGGGGTAATTGTTTCTTGTCATTCTGAGGGCCAGCTCCTTTCCATAGCCCACGACACTATCAGGCCGGAGCCCTGTGTATCTCTGTCAGGTCCCCACTGAATCCCCTCACCTGATTTTGCTGCCCCCTAGTGGGGCTGGGCTGTAAGTGCTAGCCCACCTTTATCAGAAAGAGCTCTGGCAAAACATCTGGAACAACCCGTGAATCATGGGGTGGGGGGAGGGGGTGTAAGGGGTCATGTGCGAGGGGGGAGGTATGCCCATATGCACGTGGGGGTTAAACTCGGCATATGAAGCCCCATGAGGCCTGAAGAGCGGGGAAAGGCCAGCGACCACAGGTGTGTACATGCAGACTGCTGCATGTGCATGTCTGTGATGCTGAGCTGGATCTGACAAGCTGCTGTTAGTATCTCTAATAGCCTGCTGGTGCCCATCTTACCCACCCGACCCCCATTATCAGCCTGCGCATTACATCACCACACAGTACACCCTGCACTACAGACAGGGTGACAGATAGACGGACAGAAGGATCAACAGGCAGTGAGATAGACAGAGAGAAAGATAGATGGATGGATCCTCTACAATCTGATTGGTTATCTAAACCAATAATTTTTCTTTTTGGCCTCAGAACATTTTTGTGTAAGTCACACTCCCATGAGGTAGACAGACAGACAGACAGACATTTAAAAATGAAGTGATGGTGGAAAGCTGCATAGATTGTTGGATTTAAATCTAAATGCTACCTGGTCTGAGCTTGATGGGATCAATTTACAAAGCAGAAGGTTTATTAAAGAACGAATGCAGCTGTAAATCCCCCAGATACCAGTAAGCGGACAGACGCGCTCATCAGTCCACGGTTTTGGAAGCGTTTTGATGAATTTCGGAAATTGCAGGAATTGTTAGCAATTACATCTGATCAAGGGTTCCTCTATGGTAACCGAACCACACTCCCAGTTCGATTGGAGTCTCCGGTTTCACCCAGTGTAATGCGACCGGCATTATAAGAGGAAACACGTGTCCATAACCGTCCAGGAATCACAGAAGCTGAGATTTACGTTCAATTTTAAGCAATAAAAAATACAGCACTTTGGAAACTTTTCGCAAGATTACTGTGATTCACGTCAGGGGTTAAACTGCCATACTGTTAAAAACATTTGCTAATACTGAATAAAACTATGCCTAACAACGACCAAATTACCAAAAATCTGACTAGAATATGAATTGTACTGTACGACTGCCTATTGGGAGATAAAGATATAGTTTGTGAATTGTTATAGTAGGCATATGTGATAAAGAAAACACATTTTTAAACTTTAATAGATTTATTATAGTATATTATTGACTATATTATAGAATATTATTGATACAGCATATACTATATAAATCTAACTGTTACTACCTTAAGATATAACATGTAACATTTCTCCTTGGATTTTCAAAAGCTTTTTCAACTTTTAAGTATTGGATTTAAATATGGTCAAGTTATTCTAAATAGCATTAAACATTAGACCACTTTAGCGTTCCGCATTTGTTTATGAAGTCCAGTACTTATGAGAAAGGTAAACAAAATAATCCTTTATAGCGCACTTTGCCATAGATATTTAAAGAAATGCCAGGGACTAATTGGAAACGAATAAATACCGTAAAAGTTTCTAAACAAGTTTTGATGAAAGAGGAACACATGATTTGAGTTGGTCATAGTTCTGTATTGTCAGGCGGTGCCCAAGAAGTTCCATTACCGAAGAAACCAACCGTCCCGTGTAAACACAGCTGTAATTTGTTTTTCGTTCTATATAATTATTTTTTGTGATTTTTAAAAACAATTCTAATAAGCCTTGCTAAACTTTATTTGTGTAAAACGGATCCATTTCATGTCGGACAGTAATTTAATAATCCAGACCTGTCATTACGGCCAGTTCCACCATACTCGAACCTTCACATGATACGGCATTATGAGAAACAGACAGGAACTCCTCAGCACTTTACTGAAACCGAGAGGAAGAGAAAAGAATTGCGATTAAAAATGTCAACTTGGCGTTACGGGGAAAACCCCTTAACTCAGAGGAAATGTTAGCTTCGGTGGAGATAGCCCGAGTTTCATAAAGATGTTTCAAATCCCTGATCCAGATGGTCCCGGTTAACTAGAATAAAATATTTGTCTCAGGATTTTTCCATTCCTTTATATTCTAACAAGTCCAAGATTTTAATATCATAACGTTATAGGCTATACGTGATGTCGGCAGAAAACAGTATTATATATAATGTAAAAATGTCGTAAAAGGATTCCTACACGAAAAGGCCAATAATCGAGAAAAATGCAGGATCAAAACCAACGAAAGACGTAAATCTTCGGCAATATACACGAAGGCGAACGATATACACGGCTTGCGTTAACACTCAGAAAAAAGTGTCAAAATTTGTATACCTTTGCTTGTCACTGAATTGAAATTGACAGAAATTGACTCTGATGAACATCACAAAGGTACAGACTGCATTAATGTACCATCAATAGTACTGAAATATTCCTCAGTCCATTTTTGTACCTTATAATGTACAATTACTTACCACTAAAGGATTTGACAGACGCTTGGGACAAGCCCCAGTGACAAAGGAAGGTACAAATTTTGGTCTTTTTTCTGAGTGTAGTTTGCAGTATTTAAAATTCATACTTAAAATAATATGTGCATTTAAATTATATTTATACGCTTAACCTAATCTAAGAAACAGTCTATGCACGTGTTAATTCCATTATAATTAATCCAAGGATTTGAATTAATCTACACTTAAACAAGAGCCTGGTGGTTATTATTTTGATGTCATTACAAAAGCAAACACAGTGAGAAAAAAAGTCATTGAAATCTTAAACACTTAGGCCCTACTTGTTACTCTTTTTGAAATAATTAAACATTGTATCGCAATATATCACAGGATGTCCTTGTATTTGAATTAATCAACCGTTCCTCTGTTTAGGTCTTAATAAACTTTGTGGTCAGCTAGCTGCATTTCTGAAAGATAAATTGCAGTACGCAGAGCGAATTAAAGGTCTTGAAGAGGCCAAATTATCAGACTGCCAAATTATGTAACTGACAAATAGAACAAATGGGCTATTTACTTTAGTCCTGATCCTGCTTGTCTGCTTGTCATTTTATGATATAATTTAATCTAAGGAGAAGTACGTCGTACCTTAAATAGCATTGACCTAATACATCTTAACAATAAGAGTGCATAATGGTTGAAAAAAAAACAATAAACATATAAATGCCTTCTGTGTATGTTAATTTTTTCTTTGCAGGAAAACCTACAAAAGTCGCTAGATATTTCACTTAAAATGTAATATCTTGTTTATTACAGAATTAAGTTTATTGTAATCATAATTATATTCATGATTAATGGCACACAACGCTGGTAATTCTTAATGTAAAAGCACTGTAGTTGGATTACAGTTGTTAACTTTCGCATCACTGCCATTGTGACCTGAATCACACATGAAATAAAACGATTTTACATTGTCGAAACCGTCGTGTCATCCGGTTGTCGCCTTGCAGGTCAACATGTGGACAGCACCTCCACCACCACCCCCCACCCCCCCTCGTCCAAAGAACTAATAAAGAAGAATACATACACAATGAATTAGGGGGCGGTGATCAGGAGAAAGCCGAAAGCCTGCAACTACTAACCACCCATTGGATTACCTCAGGGAAAATGAGCCGGAGATTTAAAAATCTGTAGGAACAGGCGAGGCATGTCAAGTAAATGATTCCTCGAGTAAGAAGCGGATTCAAGAAGGGGAGCCTTCGGTGGAGGCGGGGGGAGCACCCCGCTTTATAGATGAGAGTGTGAACACACGCGGACAACTCCCGAGGAAGACCTGGATTGTGATTGCCGGCTCAGCAATGCAGGGTCTAAGCTCCCGAGCCCACGCTTTCTCAGTGGAAGCCTTGGTGGGGAGAGCGTCGTGCAAGAGGATGAAGGTAGAGAACAGGAAAGAAGAGAACGCGCAGAACGTTCCCCGGAACGCGGAGCAGCAGGATATGCCCGCGTGTACCGTTATCGGCGAGGAAGAGGAGCCAGGTAGGCGCCCCCTAATACAAGCAACTACCTCAGTTTTAGACATTCAGATTATCTGCACAAAGTGCACAGAAAGTAGTCATATATCACCACTAACTGTAATACCTTCATCCAGATTTTATAAATACACTGCAACAAACAACTGCACGACTAATTGTGCAGTTGCATTTAGCGAAACACTAATATATAACTTTATGTGGTCTATATTGTACGGCGTTTAAATGTATGCCGTATATAACTATTCTATTGTATTATATAATATAAGTAGTTTTCGGTAGTTTTCAAGCGTTATGCATCAAAATGTAATAGCGCTATGCAGTTAACGTTTTCGATTATAAGGAAACTATATATAACAGATGCTATACACGGCTGCCAAAATCTGAAAATTCTAGTATAAGTCTAGCACAAATTCTCATTAAACTCAGTTTCTATGTTTATATAAAACGATATGCAAAATAGATGGTAAACCGCCGTAAATGAACATGTGTTTTAAGCTACATCTTCATGCATTTAAATACTTTTAGCCTGTTGAAATCGGCCGCTCAACACGCGAACCAGACGCCACATGCAATCTAATCGCAGACAAAACTTAACGCACCTTCACCTAAAAGACAACGAAACAGAGAGAAGACGGAAAGGTGACCTGGTCCAGAGGGAACCCGCTGAAGATGACTGTGATCGGGAGAAGGAGGTGGCGGTGGAGCTCCAGGGAACCGACCTGTGGAACAGATTTCACGAAATCGGCACAGAGATGATCATCACGAAGGCCGGGAGGTAACGCAACAGCTACGCGAGAAAAGCTGTGGGAGATCTCCGTAAACGTTGCAACCACTGTTATGAACAATATGCTGATTTTTATAACTACCTTAGTTTTAAGAGATGGACAGTCACATTTACTCGCGAAGCAAAAACATCGCGGTTTATGCTTTTCTTGGATTTTATCCTGTTCCGTGTTGGCTTCGGGGATACACTTCGCATATACTCAGTGTTTTCTATTGCTATGGCTTTTTTTAGCTGACACTTTAGGCGGCGTGACTTGGGTGTTTCATTTCTGATTAATACGGCGAAAGCGGTAAAGACACTTTGCATCTCGTAAAAGCCAATAATAGAACTAGCAAAATTTATTTGATGATGATACTGAGTCGATCATGAATTATTATTAGGCCTGTTTGTGGTTTATAGGCCTCACAACATTTATGGTGCTTAACTATGTAATGATTTAGACTTAATGGTTTGATTTTGAGACGTAATTTAAAGAATTGGGGGACGGTGTTGATTTGGTAGGACTTTAAAATCAGACTAGTTCTCTCATTTTAAAATATTTGAGAAAGGCCATGTCAGTTAAGAGCCTGATTGGAACAGAAAAGAAAGGAAAGATGAGTTCAGATATGATTCGTTGCGTTTCGTAACGTTATGAACTGTTAATACAGCTACAAATAACCTAAGTATTATTTTAATCTGCGACTTTAAACTAAATGTTAAAGTGGCATTCAGCCATTACTCTGAAAAACGCTTCGGAAGATTCGACGCGGTTGTTTATCTGTCATGTGTTTTATATGTCGTTGGAGGAGGTGCGGCGCGGGGCCGCAGAGCAAAGGCCGAAACGGGAGCTTACATATGTGACACCGCTCGGGGGCTCACCTCCGGGAAATTTATTGGCCCCTAGCATGCAGCAGGTGGTCCTGCAAAAGCCCAGGACGTCCAAGGCTGTACTGTAAACCTCATGCCTGCTATTCTTTATAGCTACCCTAACCTGACCCAGGAATACATACAGTAACGTTGTCGGCCACTTGGTTTCATCATTAATAATTCATTTATTCCATGAATTAGACTGTTCTGTATTATTTTTGATTATCCGGAGCTGATACAAATAAGAACACCTCATTTGATTTTTCGATTTAGATACTTTATGGTATTTGTAATAAATGTTGTTAATGATGTTTAGATTATATTCACTATACATAAAGGAGTAGTGTTACTATAACAATATTAATCCGAGAAAATTTGGAGGTGTATAGCAAAAATTAAATAAAAAATAAATAAATAAACGTTTGAGCGAAAACATAAAGACACGATATCCCTCAAGTATTTCATAGACCTATGCAACATTATAACATTTAAAGTAATTAAAATAGGAAGTTTTTGCGCGATGAGCAAAAACAATTTTAAAGATAAATACGTTTCTTGGGCAGGAGAATGTTCCCGTCCGTTCGTGTAAAAGTGAAGAGTCTGGATCCCTTCAAGCAATATTACATCGCACTGGATATCACGCCCGTCGACTCAAAAAGATACAGGTAACCTTTTATACCTCAAATTTAAACGGATTTATATGCGCATGCACGCATTGTTAAATGATATTGGTAGGGCCCTGTATAATTGCGATGGAGGTATTATAACTGATAATACCATGTGTGAAGAAACCTATAATCTTGTATCATAGTATATATTGACTGTTAGTCATATTTCATATGGTTAAGGGCAACCAAGGATGATGCATTTAGTTATATGGGCTATTTAATGAACATTTCTGTCTGGTTTCGGAGTTATAAACAGCTTAACGCTGATTAAATATAACGCTCATTATTTAATTTTCAAGATTATCCTAAACGGGTCAACGTTTGGTCTGAAATTTAGAAAGTTCAGTGCGAGCCGACGGAGACATTGGATATGTTGCGCGCGTTCCTGCCCAACTATAAAAGTCGGGCTGACGTTTACGTCCTTTCATCTCGGTAAAATATGGGAACAGCGAGCAAAAGGTCGTGTTTTGCACAAACACGCACACGGTGCTTAGAATATTTCAAGGAGCTAAAACAGAGACAGAAATGTTAAAGCCAGAGATCCTGTAAATTTTAAATTGATTGTACACTTGCGTACACGCGTCCTCTTGTTGCCAACTTGTCCAGGAAAGAAACAAGAATTTTGGAGGAGACGAGTGGATTTCTGGTTTCTTGTGTGGATATGGGAAATGCCAAAATGGCTTTTTTTTGCTAATCAGTGAATCACAATTAAAATAGAAAGCGCACAATAAGTTTAAATAATTTATTAAGTTTGCAAGAAGCTAAATCATAATAATAATAATAATCCTTTCTGGTTTTAAAATTGAACGTATAGGCCTAATTAAAAAAGTCTAGCTAGCATTTTAACATGGTTCTTAAATCCCAAAGTTTTTTAAATCATATAATCTGTGATAAATACATGTTATTATTATTATTACTATTGTTGTTGATGTTATTGTTATTAATTATTAAAACGTTTGAAAAGAGTAAGCCTACTTACATATTTTACTATAAAACAACAGTTGCAATATTAATACCTAACTTGTGCCCGTCTGTACACTGGAAAACGTGTTTGGGTACAGATTCATCTGTGTCCGTGATAAAATCCATGTATCCACCCATACGTGGTAAAAAAAAATGCATTTTGATGCGTCAGAATTTGCCACGCGGTTGACGCCTGTCAATAACAATAATGATAATATATTTGTAACTTGCGTCGTGCCCGCTGTAGGTACGTGTACCACAGCTCGCAGTGGATGGTGGCTGGCAATACGGACCACTCGTGCATTGCGCCCCGCCTGTATGTGCACCCCGACTCGCCCTGCTCCGGAGAGACCTGGATGCGGCAGGTCATTAGCTTTGACCGCGTGAAACTGACCAACAACGAGCTGGACGATAAGGGACATGTGGGTGGAGTCTTTTTTTGAATTAGTATTATTATTTCATGCATATTCTATAAAGTAGTTCCAAATGAGGGGGGGGGGATAGAATCTTATGTTTCACCTGAAGGGGGTGTGATTGAGAACGGAGCACATTAAACTGTTTGATTACAGATAATTCTGCAGTCTATGCACAAGTACCAGCCGAGGATCCACGTCATCGAGCATGACCCCAGAGTGGACCTCTCGCAGATCCAGTCGCTGCCCGCCGAAGGTGTGCATAGTTTCTCGTTCCCTGAAACCCAGTTCACGACCGTCACGGCTTACCAGAATCAGCAGGTACTGAACTATTAAATGGAGCACGCATTTATTTTTTACCTTATATCGAAATCAGAATGGACTTGTCTATATTTCCAGCGATTTTAATTACTGATAAATAACTTTAGAAATGTCGAATGAACAAAATTTTCCTGACATGAACGGGATCAGCATTTAGGGCACACGTTCATTTGCTGTGTATCATTTAATTGTTATAAAGACAAAATATAAAAATACCTGTAAATAGTGATACTTTAAAACAATTATAATGTGTATAAATATGTGAGGGAAAATATGGTCATGGTGACAATGGAATTAATTTAATCTAGTTAAGCCCTTTGTGGCTCCTTTGTGAACTGAGCCGCGGGGGTCAGTGTCCCGCATCCCAGAAGCCACTGGGTTCAGCCATGTTTGGTTCATACCCTCGCCATACCAGTATGAGCAGCGCCGCGGAATGCGAGACTGGGACTGCATCACAAAACCGCATACAGCTCACGGCACCGACCGCAGACCTGAACCATTATTCCCCGTTTGGGAATTTCGGAAAGAGGGAATGGGAGGTTCACAGGCAGGACGATCCTTGGCAGCTTTCGCGCCCCCCCCACACTGACCGCCAGCTTCCAGCGCTATGCAGGAGCGACTGCTTTTATTGCAAGTGATCGTTTTATTGCGAGGGACTCAGCGGCTGCCTTTGACTGGGCTGCCTCAAGGAGTGTTGGCAATGAAAGGCGCTATAAAAAAAAGATCCCCATTGTTTTCGGTGTGTTAGCCATTAGATTCATGTGAAGTTATGAGTTACAGACCGTAAGGGACTGGCGGTGCAGATCTAGGATGTGTGTTTACACCAAGTCGTCTCTTCACTAAGATCACCAAGCTGAAGATCGACAGGAATCCGTTTGCTAAAGGCTTCCGGGACCCGGGGAGGAACAGGTATCACCAACGGTCCCGAGTGTCAGATGCTGGGATTGTGTCACGCAGACGGATGGTAAAGTTGGCATGCAGACAGGGGACCGAACACGTCATGTGATGTTGGCTGCAAGGCACCCATAGCTACTCCTCAACAATGCAAACGTCAAGGCCGAGGTCACACAGCACTTTTTTGTTTGTTATTGGAGCTACTGGTTAGCTCCCTATTTAAAAAGAGAAGGAAATAAAGCCAGACTTGGGGGGGGGGGAAAATCCACTGTAGGTCACCCTTCCTTTTCTCTGGTCTTTGTAGGGGGGTGTTGGACGGACTCCTCGACTCCTACCCATGGAGGAATCCTCTTGGTTTCGACTTGAAGGGATTTTCCATGGAACCACACGGTCTGATGCATCGCTTTTAAAAAAAAAACTATTCAATATTCTGTTAATTTGGTTTAATTTATTTTTATACAGCCCCTTTCCCAATATAATTGTGCCGCAGATTAATCAACAAGTGTCACTAACAGTTTAAGGTATAAGGAACAGAATGTAAGAGCCAATAATAAAACTGTTTGATAGAGGCGGGCAAACCATCT
>JABFDZ020000002.1:14057855-14076453 GCA_019775955.2 Pollimyrus isidori
CACGATCTCGTATCGTCGCATATACAGGTGTGTTGTGTTAATTACAAGATATTTAATTTAAGTGCATTAGCAGAATATTTTCTTCTTTTGTTCGTGGCTTAATGTCTTCACTAATCATGGTCTTTAATTGTTCTGGGGAAGGGATGTAAAGAAGACTTGTAATCGTGATATCAACTGGTATTGAATGAATATACGTACTGATGTTAGTTTAAATTTATTTAATTCCTAGATTATAGAGAGGCAGTGCACTTGACACTTCTGTGACGATAAAGATCGACTGTAATGAATTGCAATGTTCCGGGTGACATCAAACCATTTTGTGAATGCATTTGCGTACGTGTGCTTTTTACCATATCCATATACAGTTGATAGTTGTGAGGTAAACGTGCTTTCCGGTCTTCAAGCATATTCAATTCTTACCTAAGCAGTGCACTCTTTGCTTTCTAGTGACGAAAAAGAAATCTTAAAGCTTTTGTAAGCTATGATGAAGTTGGTGGTCTATCGTTAGACACGGGGATAACAAACATCCGAGTTCCGTGTTTCTGCTGAATTATTGGACTACCTCGTACTGTCATACACTGGAAGTGATTAATTTAAAAGCTGCACATAAATGACTTCTGGTTTTTCAACCTCTGTCTATTCATATAAAGATAATGAAAAAATCAGGTGGAGAAGCGCATCGGGGTGCAGTTTTTTTCCAGCTATGACTCACACAGGCTTGTTTGCGGGAGAGTGAGCGAGCGAGCGAGGAAGGGGAGGGGAGGGTAGCGGTTTGGGAGGTAGGCTAAAATCCTGCAGCATCGCCACATTTCCACTGTCGACGACCCGCTGGGCTGTTGACTGTAATCTTTTTAACAAAGACCGTGATCTCTTAGTCGTTATGTATCTGCAGTGATTAGCCCGGTCTGTGTGGCGGGGGTTTCAGTATAGTGTTTGGCACGTATCCCTAGCGCCACGTGCAAACTTGCAGAAATGTGCCTCTTGGCACACCCTTCCGACAATTCTGAACTGAATTTGACGCAATCCTGCTTCTCAAACCATTCATACATATATATAGATATTTTTGTTTTACGTTCACGATCATTCACAGATTCTGCCATTCATTCTCTGGGTCATGGCCACGTATCTCTCTTTCGAAGGCACTTTCTTTCCAGGGATCGAACTCCAAAGCATTATCCCGATCAGATGCACTTTTTGGGTGATTGTATTTCTGTACCGAACATCTTCTGTTCGAACCTCAGAACCGAGAAAAGGGCTGCAGGGCACAGAAATGAAGCGTAAACAAACACTCTATTAAATAAAAACACGCACGCACACGTAAATATAAACAATAAATAATTTAAGATTACTTACCCTTGACTTATAACTAAGATGTAACAAACCAGTACATAGTGCTTTTGGACAAGAATTTGCAAATTGTATATGCCGTTGTTTCAATTGTGGAGTGTATTAGTAACATTATTGTTCTCAAAAGTGTTGTGATTCACCAACCCCTAGACATTTTCCTGTACAAAAGCTATCAGAAAAATACTTCATCCTTTGACTGAGATAAGTGTTTTGAGAATATAAACTTTATGCATTAGATGTATAAACCGCTAATGAGAATTAAAGTTGTGTTCATATTAGCCACAATACCCCTACGTAATGCAAAAAAGAATAGTAATATTGATACACACAGACACACACACACGTGCGTGTGTGTGTCTGTGTGAGTCTGCATTCCATTAATAGTTATATGTTTACATAAACAAATGTGCCAGAATAATTAAATAGCCCCATTTCATGATATCAGTAAATTGGGTTTGATTGTAATGTAATGTAATTGTATGTTGCCCAGTTGTAAAATCATAGATTAATTTCAACAAGTATAGAAAATAAATTAGTTGCGGCTGACTGACAGCGTCGGTCCCTATTATGGACTCACCGATTACAATGAACATCTGGGTAGTAGGTTAAACTGGAAAAATAAGGACATTGATTGGCTTTTGTTTCAGGTTAATGAGCTGCTACAGGGAGTGAAGCCAAGACACCACACATAATACACATTATTGTGCTGATGCTACATCAAAAGGGTAGAAGGCCAATGCTCAAATTGGGTATTTACGTAAATCCAGTCCATCATTTTTTTGGCTCACGCTTTCCGCATATCCCATTTGTGGTCATATACTTTCTTGTACCTTTGTTGAGAATGACAATGTTTTTCCCAATCCGCCC
The DNA here is from genome assembly GCA_019775955.2 of Pollimyrus isidori. Taxonomy (NCBI): domain Eukaryota; kingdom Metazoa; phylum Chordata; class Actinopteri; order Osteoglossiformes; family Mormyridae; genus Pollimyrus; species Pollimyrus isidori. Next base: position 14,060,070 of record JABFDZ020000002.1, read on the forward strand.
CCCTCCCCTCAGTAAACAATCTAATTCCCATTTACATAAATACTGCCGACGGTTTCCTCAGTATCCCGTGCCACTGTCGCTGGCTGTGTTATTTGTCGCTTTTGTCTGAGTACGACGGCTGTTGTACATAATTGTGCTAATTACAGTGTCATTATTTGCGATAATTGAGAGGCCCGCGCGGAGGGCCCCAAACTAAATGTAGGCTTGTGTTTCGTCACTTTTCCCGTCAGCACCTGGACACCAAAACCCACAACAGCTCCAACTTCAGCTGACTGGAAGGTGACAAAGTTCAGCAGTGCGGGCTTTTAGAATGTTCTAGAGCGAACACATAGAAAGAGATCCTGAAAAACACACCGTGCCTTGGGCAGGCATACAATACACCTGATATGTGAGTACTGGAAAATGAATATACGAAAATATATGGCGCAAAACATTTGTGTTGGATTGTGGTATCATCAAACTTTAATCTGGTGTGCTGAACATGTGTATATAGGATAATGACTGTGGATGCACATATAACATGTGGATAAATTATTCTCTCCTCACACAACTGATACATTATAAATAGGGTATATCTGCTACCTTCCCAAATCAACAGGGTTAGGTGGGGCTAAACGTCCTTTTGGAGATGGTGGAACTATAAGAAATCTTTTGGCATGATTCAGTTGCCTTCATGTTGATTTTCCACGGCAGAGAAACCTGCACCAAAAATAAAAAATGAGCGAGTTATTTACAGTTATAAGCCTGTAAATGATGACCCATCCACACTGCCTCTGCTTGTAGTCTCGTGTATTTTTTTCATGACCATAATGGTGTTTATATACTGCTTTATGTTGTTTTCCGGTTACATCACACCTTAATTGCCAGCAAAATCCAGCAGGTACCTGAGTGGTGCCCAGCAACCTTTCTGCATCAGAATATTCGCCAGGTTTCTTAGAGATAAGGAGGGGAATTAAGCGGCCTGTTTTCATTCCTGGGTGTGATTAGCGAGCTTTTCTGATAAGTTCCGAACAGCACTGTGGCGGGAGGCACCAGGATTGGCACCCCTGCTGTGGCCCATAAGTACTGTAGGGTCCCTGTCAGCCAGTGCCTCAGCTTGTCGGTTCAGGGTCCTCTGCCACTGTTTCCATCTTTCATGCATCCAAGCCCTTGCTAGTCAAGCCAACCTTGCTTAGCTTTAGGTGTTTCAGATGAGTCACTTTCATGCAAAATATAAAGACAAGATTAATAATCCTTAAATATCCTATTAAACATCAATATTACTGTCACATTATATGATCTATGGGCAATTAACCACAATATGTCCTAATATTTCGTTTTTGCGTATATATTTTTAAATATGCTGAAGATATACCCTTGTCTAACTGGTTGATATATTTCTATTCTACAAAAAATTTCAGAGTCATTTACATATATAAAACTCCATATTTATTTCATATCACTTCAGGCCATACTCACATTTTTTGCTGGTCCACGCCAGTTTACCAGCCAAACCTGGTGTGCAGTAAACAGAAGCAATAGACTCTTGCAGTCTCCATACGAGGTTTAGACCCAAAGCCAGTTTGCCTTGGGAATTTTGGGCATGTAGCCTGCTGCACGTGGCGGACAGAAAGTCCGTTGGTGTGAACTTCCCAAATCCTGGTCAGGTGTGGAAGTGAGCCATGGGATCTTTCGGATCCGGACAGAAACTGTCGCAAAAAATGCAAAACGCTTCCGCTGTGAACCTCGTAACAGTTTCTGGGAGAAAGTGCATTATTGCCTACTTGTCCGGTGCTGAGCTGAGAGACATAATGGGTGCAATTTTCCTGTTTTCTCCTCTCTGTTCTTGGAGGAAGTAAGTATGCACTGTAATGGATTTGCAACCAAGTCCCTGGTCTGAATGTAGAGTCCTCAGCTGCCTTTGGCCACTAACTGACATCTAGGAAGAAAATAGGGTGCTGTCTGGTCCCATCTGTCTATTCTCTATCAAAAATTAAAAAATAAGTTTGAAAGAAAATAAATATATGACTTACATGTTTAAAAAGGAATTGGGATGTCTCATTACCAAAACAGCAAATCTAATCTGGGTCACTTATAAACCGAATATTTGAAGTGCCCATTTGGTATGGTTCAATACAGTAAACGATATAGAAGTTGAGAGCATTCCAGAAACGTTCTGTTTCATTGACAAATCTCATTGAGAATTAGCTTGAGAAGTCCATTGCCGCAAGTCAAGGTGTTGAGTCTGTTTTATATGAAACTGTCCTCTATTTTACAATGTCACTGAGACAGCAGCTATCATGAATCGCTCTTTCACTCTTCCCTGGAAGAAGCTCACAGTTTAAGAGACGTTGTCAACAAATTTTACACTTGGCAATGTATGAGCAGCACAGCAGCATATGTTCATATATCGTACACTTCACCCACTTTTGTGCTGAGGGGATCGTGCTGTTATTCCCCTGTAATAGATGTTGATGTTGTTACACCTGTAATGTTTGATAAGTTGCCATATTCACCCTGCACCTGCTACAGGGCTTTAACACAACTTTTCTTCCAACTTGCGTCCCCTATGGCTTTTTACCGTTGCCCATAATCAATCTTATGCTGTTTCTGCAAGCTGGGAAAACTTTCCTTGTTTACACCACTTTATTTAGTGCATTTTTCTAAAGTGAACGCCCCTAGCGTGAGACAGAGCGATATTAATGATAATGTGCCTGGAATATGTGGTCTTGAAGTCTCAAGCACAGTCCTGGGTTCTGGGCACGGGCCGCAGGCGAGGGCCGGTAATTGCGCAGCGGTGAATGGGCAGCTTTTAGACAACGCGCGAGCTTACAAAGCCCGTGAAGGAAAAGCATGTACAAGGTGCCATGAGAAGGTGACTCAGAGACACTCAGTGCCATAATGACCCTAAGAATGAGGTAGAGGTAATGGTGGTATCGGGAAGGAGGGTGGGGTCCATTTTAACATTTATGTCTCTTTACAAATCAGTTCTGCAGTTTTGCAGTTCCTGGGATGCCAGCCCATGTGAAAATGCCTTCTATCTATCAACACACACAAAACAAACAACTGTTATTATTTGCGCAGTTAAAGCTTTCCCCAGCACTTAAGAGCTACTTAGCAACAGCAGATTTGCCCCTCTGCTCACTTTCCGGGGATGGGGGGGGGGGGCAGGTGATGGAAAGTCTGGAATGACGGTAACATGTTTGCCTTCTTCTTCTTTCTCTTTTTGTTGACACAGCTGGCGAGGATGCCCGAGCTTAGCACCGATCGCAGGTTCCACAACCTGACCAAGGAGCAGATCCAGACCTTGGACCAGGTTCTGACGGAGGTCATTCCCATACACGGAAGGGGCAATTTTCCCACGCTTGAGGTAAAGCCAAAAGACATCATCCACGTGGTGAGGGACAAGCTGAAGGAGAAACACATTATAGTGAGGGATGTTCGCCTCAATGGCTCTACTGCCAGCCATGTGCTTGTTAAGGAGAATGGCACCAGTTACAAGGACCTAGATATCATCTTTGGGGTTGAGTTGCCAAGACAGGAGGATTTCCAGATCATCAAGGAGGTGGTGCTTGGCTGTCTGCTAGATTTCCTACCCCGAGGCGTCAACAAGGACAAGATCACAGCCCTGACCATGAAGGAAGCTTATGTTCAGAAGATGGTTAAGGTCTTCAACGAGCATGACCGTTGGAGCCTCATCTCGCTTTCCAACAACAGCGGCAAGAACGTGGAGCTGAAGTTTGTCAGCTCCTTGCGTAGGCAGTTTGAGTTCAGTGTGGACTCATTTCAGATCATCCTGGATCGCATGCTTGAGTCTTATCTGGAGGCTGAGAGAAGGCAGGAGGCCCGGTGTAAGAATGAGGAGAGAAGACCGTGTACAACTGAGAGTAGCAATCAAGTCACCTCACCAGCAGAAGAGTCTCACCGTACTTCTTCTGACATGACTCAATCAAGTCAAGTCCAGCCAGATAAGGTAGAGGACGCGCCAAACTGTGATGACAGTCAACGCCATGAGAAACAGGAAGTGACACGAGATGGAGAGTGGCCATTACCGATGGAAGGGGCTGCAGCTGAGGTGATGGATCCCCCTGAACAAATGGAAGTTATTGAACCAGATGGAGAGACGCAGACAGAAAATGAACAAGAACTGCTGGAAAAGACAGAGATTGAAGATAAAATAATGGCAGAAAACGAGGTTGGCGCTCCCAGCACCGAAGCAAAGGGAGAACATCCGAAAACATCTGAAGAACCGTTTATCACAGAAGATGAAGCAGAACCAGAAAACTCAGAGAAGCCACAACCAACTGAAAAAACATCGATCAAGGATCCCGTGGTTCTTAATGTACCCTGCGGACCTACATTTCAGTCCTGCACATGTCTCGCACAGACAGCACTGGACTCTTACATGGAATTCCCTTTACCTCCTCCAGCCAAGAAGTCCTATAAAAAATCCCAAATGGTCATCCTAAAACATTCATCACCAAAACCTCCAAGGAAAATGTCCAAGAAAGTGACAAGCGTGCCAGTCCCTCTTGCACAAACACCTTCAGAAAATGAGCCCCCATTCCTTGTGGAGCAGCCATTAGCTTTGGCTAAAATAAACCTCAAAGAATCAATATCTATTCCAGATAAAGTGCCAAACCCTGTTTGCTCACAGGCTCCTGAAACCACCTCACAGGGCAAAGAATGTTCAGAGAAAAAATCAGACATGCTGACCACAGCCCACAAACTCACCACCCAGGAGAGAGACACAGAGTCACAGAAAAAGACAACATGCTCTCAACCAAATGAATCAAAAACCTCAGATCATGAATTATTTCCTCCTGGTGCAGAATCGGAAGTCATGGAGCTTGATAAAAAGGACAAGGACCTTCTCATTCAAACCCCTTTTAAAGATGAACCATCACCGTCTTGTCATTTACCTGAACCTCCTGTTCAAATCCCTTATTCTTCTTGCTCAGTAGTAGACTCTGCTGTCCAGGTTTCAGAGGTGATTGTCCAGGTACCAGAACATCCTGTTCAGCTGCTTGATTTTGCTGTACAGGTCCCAGAACCTGGTATCCAGGAACTACAACAGGCAGTCCTGGGAACAGAGCTTGTAGCCCTGGAAATGCAGTCTTCTACCGAAGGAACAAAACATGCTGATCCATTAGTAGATTTAACACCACAGGTAGCAGTGTTTGCTTCCCAGGTAACATGTCCTGCTGCCCTCACGTCAGAACCTATTTGTAAGTTACCAGAACCTGCTTTCCAGGAACAACAATTTGCCCCAGATACAGACACGCAGGTCGGAGACAAACCAGAAAGTCAGCCAACCGAGTCCTCGCCGCTTAGAGAACTGCCCGACATTACAGTGGTAGCAGAGAGCATGTACGGTGACTTTGAACAAGCCATGGACCATCTGCGCTACCGTCTCATAGCCACACGCAACCCAGAGGAGATCAGGGGTGGTGGCCTCCTGAAGTACAGCAACCTGCTGGTGCGTGAGTTCAAGCCAGCCAGCGAGACCGAGATCAAGACCCTGGAGCGCTACATGTGCTCGCGCTTCTTCATCGACTTCCCCGACGTCAACGAGCAGCAACGCAAGATCGAGTCATACTTGCGCAACCACTTCATTGGCGAGGAGAAGAGCAAGTACGACTACCTGATGACTCTGCGGAGAGTAGTCAATGAAAGCACCGTGTGTCTGATGGGCCACGAGCGCCGACAGACCCTCAACATGATCACCATCCTGGCCCTCAAGGTTCTCGGGGAGCAGAATATCATCCCTAACACTACCAACGTCACCTGCTACTACCAGCCTGCACCATATATGGCTGACCACAACTTCAGCAACTACTACATTGCCCATGGCCAGCCACCACTCATCTACCACCCTTACCCAATGCACATGCACATAGAGACTGGCCTAGTCTAGTACATGGACAACAGCAAAAGCAGCCACTATGTTAAAAAAAAGAAACATAATGCTAAGCATGAGAGAGATCAGCCCCAAAAACCAAACTAAAGAATTGTCCGATACAGTGCACAAGTGCCCGAACCACCCGGGGCTGATTTTTGGGTCTAAATGCCGGAAACAAAAATCGACATCTGAGAGACCCCAGCGGCTTCTGAAGCGTCGCTCATGGGGAAAGCACAGCTGACGACCATTTTAAAGTCAAACTAGATCCAACACACCACTCTGTAGACAAACACGTCCCAACCGTGTCCACTGGCCGTCACAGGCAACATGTGTCTGTAGCCAGGAGGGAGGGAGGCATCGGGCTCGTGGGTGGAGAGAGGGCGCCTACAGTGGGGAGTCGGGGTTGATGACCACAGGTGTGGATGAACTTGGGGCTTGCTGAATAGCAAGGTGTGTAGCTGTAGAGAGGGTCTCCTCGAACAAACACCCACTATTTTCCTGTCATTCAGTCACCGCAGGTTAGATCCACTTCAGCGCTGGAGCGTAACACATTGTGACGAGGCACAGGACCGTTTCAATCCAAACTGCAGAATTTCTGTCAAGCACTTGGGAAATGTTCTGATAAGTCCAGAAGTCAAGTGACTGTTCCTTCTGCCACATTTATAAATATCCTGCTGTAGAAATTAGAAGAAAGAAATGAAAAAAAACAATGGTAATAAGAACTGAAATTACTGCACAATGACTCTTCCATGAAAAAATACGCAGTTGCAGCAATTAGCTTAAGAGATGAACTTGAAGGTCGCCAAACTATTACAGCCCCTTTATACAGAGTAAACTTTGCGTCCCTCGCCAGGGAGTTTCTACCTATTGAAAAGATCAGGGGCTAAGGCAAGTTCACCTGGGGCTTGACGTTTTTTTTTTTTTTTTTTTTTTAGGAAGATCGGCATCGGGGCTAAAATACCCGGGCCTAGGCTTAAAATACCCGGGTTTTGGCTTAAGATACTCGGGGGTATAGCCCTGATTGATAGGACCTAACGACTCCCATGTCCCTCGCTGTTATTTTCAGACTAAGAAACCACCATCTACAGTATGTAAATGCAAATGATGGCATGAAACTGAAGATTCATGTGGTAAGAGTTAGTTACAATGACACTGGCTGCACATTACCTGTGGACTGGCTATTGATTTTAATTATTGCGCTTGATCGTTCACCTATATAAAAAATACAAACACTGATTTATTTAAACAGAGAAATATTTTACACTTTAAAGTGATTTAATGGTGACTTTCACTGTATTTCTGTATCCATTGGTAGTAGGCGATAGCATCTTATGAAACTTTTAAAAACGCGTGTGATTTACAGCAAACCCAAAGGCAGTCTTGTGCTCCGTTTGCGAAATCATCATTTGTTTTGCATCTGTTTTGCCAGAAAGTATCCGTATGAACCATGGTGAATAGGATGTGCGACATGCCAAATTAATTAATTTATTATTATTATTATTAATAATAATAAAGCCGGGGTCAGATTTAGATTAAAAGATTTTTGATGGAAAAAAAACAGTCTTGGCAATTTCACATTTTTTCCAGAAAAAAAGTCTGATGAAAAGGACGTTATAATTGAGTGCCCTGTTTTTTTTTAATGCACTGTGTAGGTGTCCTTTGTGTATCGATGATGCACATTGTTCAGTTTATATAATGAAATATAATGAGTCCTGACGAATTAATATGACCTACGGTTTATTGTTCACCCTCAAAGGAGCTCGACGAGACGTGTGCATCCTCTTTGCCACACATCCCACCCACAGGCTTAAAAATGCCAATTTTTGTAACTAAGCAAACAAAAAAAATCCATCTAGGTTTTAAAGACTTTCAGACTGTGCCAAAATCACGTTCACGTGTGCGCACGCACGCGTAAACACGCACGCACACACTTCTTGTTTTAGAAGTGTATATATGTGCAATATATAAAAGGTCAAGATGTTGATCGTGAATACAAAGTATAGTGACATTGGTCGTTCAGTCAGTAGTTCTAAAGGTCTGCAGCAGGGACTGGATGTAAGGTCTGATTTCTATGGGTTATTGTAAAGATGTAAGTAGTTCGTTCTGTGAAGTTTCGCCTTGCTGTTGTATTCTGATGTGCACGCCCCCTTCAGAGTCTCGCTCTCCTTGTCTCTGTGCTTGTTTGTTAATCTCCTTTGTGAGATCCGATCGCTGCCAGGAAAATGATTATCACTGTGGTGAGTATCTGAGTCCGGCCGTTTTCAGCGGCGGGGTTTCGTCGGTCGCCGTGAGAACGCCGGAGGTGGGGCTGGAGTCAAAGAAGTAATGCTGCTCCTTTGCGGAAGTGAAACGCTGACAGGTCCAGGATCCGGTCCTACCCAGGCCTAAGGACAGAATTGCCGGGAAGCAACAGCAACTGCCCGAAACTTGACCAAAGATGGGTTTCGAGGAAAAAAACTCACAAAAGTGCCTATAACTGATATCACAACAGCATGTCTATAAAAAAAAGAATCTTTGAAATATCTTGGAATGTCGGATACTTGTATCAGGTGTTTCTTATATCGTCCCCTTTAGTGCTGCCTGTGTTGATGTCCACTGTAGTAATTTTTCATTATGTGCTTGGTTTGGAAATAAATAAATAAATAACAACTCTGCTTTTGGAGAGTAACAATGTGCTTTGATTCACTCAGGAACACTGTTAAACACGAAGTAGACAATAAAATGTGTGCCGTTTTGTGAGTGCCAAATACCTGAGAATTACTATTTCTTTTTGCTCCAGTTAAGCTACAGCCACGTTGAACGCACGCAAACACGTCATTTCAACTTGTGTGCATTTCGTGCATAATTACGGTAATTATATACCAAAGGAGTTAGTAGTTTTGGACCAGAATCCCGAATATTTATAATGGGTATATTGTTTAATAGCAGGTGCACGGTATTTTGCGCAGTGAATCCTCTGTCACCCTCGTTCATGAGTGGCTACTGCGATCTTGGCTGACGTATGTTTGTCACCAGCAGAGGGAGCTCTAACGAGACTCTTGATTCTAGATAAGGAGCACTGGCAACCCTTAAGATACCTTCACCAGACTATTGTGTATGACTTAACACCGGGTGGCAGAGAATAGTAAAGGTCTAAAGAGATTAAGTGTCATATTGCACTTTACTACTATGATAAAGTGCACAACTGTGATCACCATTTAGTTTACTTGTGGTATTAGTCTTGGATTGATAGCATAATCAGGTCAGGTTTGTTTTTCAGAAGAAATATGAACATAAGCAATTTCAAACGATTCAGCGCCAATATGAGCCAAAATAAACTTCGAAACAGCACAATAGATGAAGTGCTGGGTACTATACTGGGGAGTGGAAGCAGAGGTGGGGGGGGGGGGCGAGAAATAAAAAAAGAGGGGGGCCGGACGAGAACAGATGCACAAAATGTAAAACAGGTGTCAGATTGCAGATTCTCCAGATGATGGCGGGGTCAGGGGTCAGGGGTCAGGAGCTCATCACCTGACTTTGCCCCGCCCCTTATCAATCTGACCAGTTAGTCTCTGGCTGTACCGTCATGCTGGGAGACAGAATTAGGTTTTCCTGTGTTGATCGGCTCTCTTTCTCCCACGATCCCCCCAATTCCCATATACTTCTCTCTTCTGTTCAATGCTCACACCAGCCCCAAGACCTATAATCTCCACTTTGCTGATTTAATTCCCTCTTTATCCCAGTCGCCTCAGTCCTGTCACCCCATTGTTTGGTATCGTGTCTATATTTGTGTCATTCTGGGCCATGGATGGGTCCATCCTAATCTCTCCCAGAAAAGAGAAACACTTTCAATAAAACCTACAGTACTTATAGCCGTCAAGACCCTGGGTCACATGACTTGCACACACGCTCTCCTTCCCAGACTAGTGGCCCTCAAATTAAACAAATGTCTCCTTTTTCCTTTCATTGTGGTTCACATAATCAGCTGGCGCGTCACGCAGGAACACGTGGACTCGTACCGCAAGGTCCCACAAAGCGCTTCCCGGATGGAGGCTGCCGGTCGATGCAAAAGGACTGGCTGCTTCATCCCATGTGGCTCATGTCGATGGCTCTCTACTAAAACACCAGGGAGAGAGAGAGGCCTTTTAGGAACACTGAGTAGCAGGGCCGGAGACGCCACCCCTTTATCTTCCCAGCGGGACTCCAGTAATCCTGGACCATATTCCGCCGGTCACCTCTGCATGAGGCCCAGATCCCTTTAAAGGTGTATTACTCTCACACTGGGGTGTCAGGTGTACCTATACAGCCTGTGTGCCTCCATTAGAAACAGCTGCCCTTTTGGTCACACGTGTAAAGCATCCATTGTAACTGCGTTTGATTACAGTCAACATCTTATAAAAAAAAAAAGTTGCCTTCGTACACTGCGTGTGCCCCCTCCCCCCATACAACAGAATTTCGCCACAGATGAAGCTCAGAATGTAAAAGTTAAAGCACATATATATTGCGTATATATTTCAAAGACATACATGTTCTGCATGTTTTCATAGTTTCCACATAGAACTTTTTTTACAGAAATGTTAGTGATGGGAGGATTTAAGTGAGATGCTCACTTGCTACCTGGGCTTCCTGGGATATGAGGAGAGTCACTGCAACCAAGAAGTGAATAAACAATTATGGCAGGTGGATGGATAGAGAAGAGGAAGGATGAGGGAGGGTAATGAGGCCCAGGAAGTCTGTTAAAAACACAGTGAACTGAGTGGACAATAGACAGGACAGGCTGAAGAGAAAGAAGAGGTGTGCACACATTCTGTGAGGAAAACTGGGTGAGAGAAGAGGTGAGCACACATTCTGTGAGGAAAACTGGATGAGAGAAGAGGTGTGCACACATTCTGTGAGGAAAACTGGATGAGAGAAGAGGTGTGCACACATTCTGTGAGGAAAACTGGATAAGTGCTTATGCAATGCTAGATGGATGGATGGTTCACTTGAGGAATAAGACTTCTGACCAAGAGGCTGTAGCATCCGCTGAGACAAGAGACCGACCAACTTTGTGCATGACCTGTGAGAATAAAGCTAAATAAACCAGCAATAATGTAAGCTATGCAAAGTGATATTGCATAAATTCCTCTGGAAGGCAAAAAAAAAATCATCCTCTATTTGTCCTGTTCACAGTGCCCTCCACAAATTCTCACTGCTGTGATACATCGCGGCGACGTCCCCCTCTCCCTTTGCTCACAAACTTCCCTGTTTTCAGCATTTTTTTAAATTGCAAAATGAAAGCCGATGACTCATAACGGAGCACGGTCTCTAACTCATGCTCAGATTGGCTCTGGCTGCCTTCGCAGCTCTGCCGACGGGGGTCTGAGCTTGGCGCTCTGCCTTCGTCGGCTTTCCTCCGCTGAGATCTTACAACCGAACGCAGCCCCCATCTTCACATCTGACAGCCGACTGAGGAGGCAGTATATTATCATAGCAACAGCTACATCGCACATAATGCATCCAGCTATTAAAGTCGGCATCTATTAAGAAATCTGTAATGAAACCTGGTATCTGTGGAGATCTCTTCTTTATTCATAGATATGTGAGGAGGAAAATAAAGCGGCAGCTGATGCCGTCGTCGAACCGGTGTTGTCAGATTTTAGACACGTTATTGAACCCGGGGCGCTGGCTTGGCGTTGTCACCTCACGCCTTCAGGAGTGTGACTTCGAGTCCCACTCTTGGTTTGGAGTGTGTGGAGTTTGTATGTTAGACGAGAGGGAAACAGACAGACAGCTAGATGGCCAGAGAAAAACAGCAGGTTTACAGTAGCACAGCACACATTTAAACATAAAAAATACATTTACACATCAATGGACAGTAACAATAAGTAAATTAAAAACAGTTACAGTGCAAGGAATATCAGGGCATGGAATTTTGTAGTAATGGCTGTGAAATAAATATAACTGCTCAGGGGGTTGTACAAGGAATGAATGTCCTCACTGTCTTCTTGTGTTAAGTCCTGCCTGTCATGTCTGCCTGAATCTCCTGTCTTCTCCCCGACGTGACTCTGATGAGCCTGTTGCTTCTTACCCCATATTAGACTCTGTCTCTATTTCATTCATCATCCCCCGTCTGGTCCTTTGGCTTCTCCTTCCTGTTGCCTGTGCCCTTCCCTGCACCAGTCTTACTGCTTTTATCCCTCACGGTCCTGTTTGTTTCCCCGTCCCTGTTTAGTTTCATTCTACCAGCGCCTGCCTGCCCCTTTTGTCTCTCAAATCCATGATATCATGTACGAATGCCTAGAGGAATCCACTGCAGGTGCCGGGAGAACATAAAAACCAAACGTACGGAATAAGAATGGAATGCTAGGCTTGGGCCGTACGGGGCCACTGTGCCTCCGAACGAGCCAACCTGACAGCCATTTGTGGCCCAAAAGGACCACCTGCTTCTTTCGCTTAATGTTATCAAGCCCGAAAGCCTGACTGTTACATACTCGATGGTGTCCTTTCCTCACCTTCTGCAGGAACGAACATGCCCCCGGGTACGTGTGGACGTCACGGTAACCCTGTGACCCCCCCGTCCTGTCACACTGGGGAAAGAGTTTGCGGTTTTTTTTTTTCCCCCCTCCCCTTTTATTTTTAAACGAGCTGAACCGTCGCTTCAAATAACATCGCTCCCAGGGCCAAGGACCCGTGTCTGTTGTCACGCGACGGGCCCGGTGTCGACATGGGCAGCACACAGGCAGGGAAAGGTCAGGCAGAGAGGAGCATGACGTAACAACAGGGAGGACAAACATGGCACACTTTTTCTTCCTTGTGCTTGTTGCTGAAATATTATGACTCAGATCAGATGAGCTTGTGAGTGTGGTCAGAGCAGGACGTGGCAAATGTTACATGGCAACAAAGGGCAGAGGTAGGGGGAGAGAGGCAGGGGCTGAAGGATTGTTGAACACACCCATGTTTGGAATTCCCCAGCCGCTAGACCAGCGTTATTCAACTCATGGTCCTCGAGGTCTGAGCCCTGCTGGTTTTCCAGCCTTCTTTTACCTCTCAGTCAGATGTGAAGCCTCTGACCAATCAGAATCAGTAATTATTAAACAATTACCTGGGCGAACTGAAAACACGGCCTGGATTTGGAATCGAGGTCCGGAGTTGAAGACCCCTGCGCTAGACCATATGCAGTCCATCGGGTGCCGCTGGGCCCCAGGAAAGCATATTATATTAGGTCCCCAACCCGGACCAATCCAATTAGGTTTTAAATTTTTTTTGGCCCCCCGTCGATCATCCTAAATTCCCCCCCCCCCCCCCCCTTTATGGCACCCTCACTCTCCAGCACGGCATGTCGCGATGCAACGTTGGCTAACATACGGTGTCGTGTTTTAACAGGGCCAGCCGAAAAACGAACAGCCGGGTGAAAACAGAGAGGCGAGTGATTGGCGGTTTCCATGAGGTGGGCCGAGGAGGGGGATTAGAACCTATACGTCAGGGTCCGCCTGAAGTTAAATCGCTTAGTGGAGTGATCAATTTACTCTTTAAAGTTCAAAATCTTTTCCTAATCGGTGTGTCCAGCTAAAGGGGGGGGACACAGCTCCACTGATAGTCAGATTGAGAAAAAAGTCGGATCAAAGTTTCAATAAAGGTTAGGTCAGGTTTGCTGGGGCAGCAGTGGTGATGCAACATGTTGCCGCTCCCACCGCACAGCGGAATCCCCCGGACAGACACACAGTCCAGGCCCGCCCTCTGGAAATAGCCATCCATCTGCCACAGCCAGGTGTTATATGGGCCTGGTCCAGCCACTTGGGTCCTCAGCAATGAAGATCCTGTGAGCTGGATCACCCTCAGGGAAATGAGCCGCATGGCGTTAGTGACGTAACTGGCGCTCCCTCACAATGCAGGTAATGTGCCTCATTCGGGACTCAGGACTCCTCTAGGGCTTGATGAAGGAGTGTGAATATAAATCAGAAGGTCTGTCAATGACTTTAAAAAATCACATTTACAAGACATCTGTGCTATTAGCAACCTCGTGCCCGGTGGATTCTGTGAAGTGTTCAGAACTCAACATGACTCTGAACTGAATAAGCAATATGGAAGATAGATGAATCGATGCATTATCAGCTTTAAATTTAATTTCAGGAGTAAAAAGAAAAAGACTTCGTGGACCACTTCGACGTAACATGTGAAACTACCTGAAAAGTTAGACTCGTTTTAATCGTATTTAAAAGTCAGTAATTAATAACTGGCGACCGAGAAAAGATCACGTCTAAGAAGGTGACCGCGCAGACCCCCTGACATGGACGGTGATTGCACGTCGTCTTTCACTCCCGGGCCCCCTGTCCCTCCTCCGAACCTATGGTCGTAACTGACAAAACGGTGGGGGGCGGGGACGCCAGATGAATCACCGGCTTCCTCCGGTCACTCCGCTTTTGCCTTTGTGCCCGCGACTGCGCCGCTGTCTGCTGGCTTAAATATGAAAAATGGACCCTGACACCACCGATGAAACAGCCTCCGCGGCTGTGTCAACCAACGGGCTCCCGCTGCTTCTTACGGCAGGACACCGAGTAAATGTGTCTGAATCCAGTAACTGGCAGAGGGGCATACGCAGCTGGCAAGCAGAGAGAAGCGATACTTTGATCACCGAGTAATTACCCTGTAAGGAAATGCAGTGTTACTTAAAAATATATTCTCTTCCGTAGAATAAAATAGCTGAAAGTACCTCTTTTACCAGTATTTACAAAAAAGTTATTTGTATTTTTAGATTTAACGATCTCCAAGTTTGATTCTTATAAGGACTTAATCAGTACGGGGTCAGGCGACAGGGCAGAGCACACACTATGCGCAATTTAGAGATGTCATTTCACCGAAGCACATGCTGCAGAAGGAAGGTTTCAAACCCTCAGCTCTGGAGAGATATGATGCAACAGTACTAACTAGAAAATCATCATGCTACATAAACTAGTCTATTTCATTATAAATGACCTGCCAAATTGTATTTATTGTATTATGTAGATATCAAACCTAAATAGCAAATGCATTTAGATCCAAGTGGACAGCTTTTGATCCCTTTGTGCATCAATTCCTCGGAAACTGTAGTAAGATGCTTATTTCATGCACTCTTTAAATTTAGCGCAAATATATGTTCTACAAGAACCTGGGGATCTAGATGGCTGTTCGTATTTTTATTGACTTTTTAAAGTAGCGTGTCTTTTTGCAGGCGTTACTGACAGATACAAATTAGCAGTGTTATCATTCGCTGCCTCAGCGTAACCTAGCAAGCACACGCAGATCCGCGCCCTCGAGACGTAACGTGCGCGGGCGAGCGCTCGCAGCCGGACAACGGGAGCGCGCTCGCTGCTTCATAACCGCGTCTCCATCCACTTTAGCTTTCTATCTGCGTTTTGCGCTCGATTTACACAGGCGGCGCACGTCCGCGCAAACAGTTAAATAAAGCGCGCCGTAAGTCAGCACCGGGGCTCTTTCAGACTTGCGAAAAAGCAACGTACTCCAGGAAAGTGACAGGGGTAAGTGGCTCTTTGTGAAAAAAGAAGCAGCCAATCAAAGACATTTAATTCTCTCCACATGGGACCATAACTAGGCTTTTATCTACCATTTATTCACACCTATTAATATCCCAGTGTACCTCTGCTGCATGCATATATTAGCGTACTTACTCTGTCATACTTGTGCACGCTGGAGAGATTTGTGCCCAGAGGGCATTCAAACCAACCCTAACCCCCCTTAATGGTTCTCTGGGTCTCAGGAAGCCCATACCCTCTTGTGGAGCCTTTTCATCAAAATTGAGAAGGGGCCTGAGTAAAATGGGGTGCGTGTGTGATCCATGGGACGTCAGTCAGGTGAGTTAGACCTGTCATTATGTTAGACTGCATGCGGGGGCAACAGTCAGGCCAGCAGCGAGCCGATGCCAAGCCATTATCACGGACCCCTCCCCTAGTTCACGACTTTTGCCAACCTCCCCCCTCCATTCCCCCCCCCAGAGATACCTCTGTCTCTTTGGTACAGCCAACATCTACAGGAGATCCCCCAGAGATGATTTGTATATCACTGACCATCTCAATGCATCTTCGCGCTAGGTCTGAAAACCTATAACCATACGTCATCAACCAATCAAACGTTTGTCCGGCTCCGATGAAAGCTACCTTTCTGTGTACAGTTATGTTTCTCCCGGCTCAGTGCTTCCTACCCCGGCGCACGTGGCTTCCTGATGGTGTTCCATCTCATTCTCGTACAGATGTCAAAATGAATCACCCACTGATGACGGCCTCCTCACATCGCTTTTGTGGAGGTTCCAACTTAAATTTCCCGAGATCGTGACACGACGAGGAATTTACATGAGAGCTGTGCTCGAACCATGAGCCAGAAATAGTCTTCGTTTTCTGATTGGTGGGGGGGGGGGGGGGGGGTGGCCGGGGGGGGTAGGGGTGGGGGGGGGGGGGGGGGACAGACGGGGTGGGGCATGGCGGGTGGGGGCGGGGGAGCAGAGGTGAATTGGTAGGATATAAAAGAGAGTGCGCAACTAAGAAAAAAAAA
>JABFDZ020000002.1:14117355-14127539 GCA_019775955.2 Pollimyrus isidori
ACGCAAACTGAGCCGAACTGAACCGTACCGTGCCGTGCCGAACTGAGTCGTACCACGCAGTGGAAAAGCGCCACTAGTGAGACGGTAAAAGGATTATATAGCACCCCCCCCCCTTTCTTAAAAAGCTCTCTCACAGACAATCAGCATTGGGCATTTTAGGTCCAAAAGCATTCAAATCCAGACCAAGATTTTGTTTCTACCAACCAGTTAAGAGTCACAGTCACAGACCACTCAACTGGTTGGTAGGAACAAAATCTTGGTCTGGATTTGTAGCTTCTGGGCCAATGACCAACACTGCAGACAGTCCACGTGTTTCAACCACCAGAGTAGTCTAGGTGCCTGGCTCACATGCTCTTCGAATACAAGCATGATACTCTTCTTCTGGAACCCACTCAGTGTAGGGTAAAGTGTTAAAACCCTAAAGGGAGGAGTGGCAGATCACATGAGCACACAGCGGCATCTAAGCAGGAAAGACAAACAAACGGGGGTGGTCTGTGGTTGAGTGGTCTGTGGTTTATTAAGCTGCTAGTGTGGCTGGCAGACAGACAGGAGTCATTTAAAAATGGACCTGCAAGAAAACTCATTGAAATGTCCAGCTTCGTTGCCATTTGTCCTGTTTTTGAGTAACCGTAACAGAAGCACGATGGTAGAAAGAGACCCCCCCCAGGGGAACTGACAGAATCAGCCTGTAATGACTTAAAGCAGGATGAGGCAGCTTCGGCAGGGGAGAAAAATACATTTTGATATAACTGTGCACCTTTAGGCACCATACAAGGCAGGAACAAAGGATGCGTGACTTGCTCTTTGTAGAGCCGATCGATTGATTTCATTGCCGTATTGTGGCCCGAATCTCCAGGCATTCAGGATAGTGAGGCAGCCACAGCCAGGAGGGCACATGAGGACACAGGAAGTGTCTGCCGGGGAACGGTGGGGCTGTCAAGCGCTTCATCATCGTTATCAGGGGCCAGTCGAGGGGCATTTAAACAGCGCTCCTCATCTGGGAGTACTCACTGTTAATGTCCACGTTTAAAAACCTCAACGCTGGGGAAAGTCACAGCCGGCCTGTAAAACGGCTCCCTCTTCACCTTCAGCAGGGGCGGGGTAAACAGCAGCATGAACTGGCAGGGGCTGTGGCGCCCCCTAGAGGGATATCCCCCCCCATCAGCCACTGCTTTAATTAGCAGGGAAAATGGCCACTTAATCTTCCCAGGTGACTCATGGATGGTGATACCATCACATTACCATTGAGCATGGATTCCTGCTAAGTCTGAAACATTATGCAAACTACTAACTGGAAACCCTCCACTTCTACTTTATAATAAGACAGCTGAATCTGAACTGCCATTATTTTGGTAGTGAAACTGCTTGATCTAGAACAGGGGTGGGCATTTTGTTCTGGAAAGAGCCATTGTATATGAAGGGTTTTGCTGCAACTCCCTAATTAGCTCACTAATTAGAGGACTGATTGGCTGAAGAGTCCTCACACCTGTGTTTGAACAGCTGCCCTAAAGGTTACCCCAAAAGCCTGCATACACACTGACCCATTGCAGATAAGATTGCCCACCCCTGATCTAGAAGCACTTTAGATGCCATTTTGAAACTGTACCTCTGCTGTGATTGGGTGATTGGCTAAGTAGTCCCTCCTCTTCCTGTCAGACAGATTTTTATGTGGAGCGGTAGATGGGCACTTATTATAGACCTGGCAAAGAGCTGAACAGTGACAATGTTTTAACTTAAGTAACATTATAATAATAAAGAAATCATTATAATTCATCCAGCCTTTACATGGGTATAAATTCAGGCACAATCAAGCTCCACCCACTGCAAGATTACCAAGTCCATTACACCTTATACATCCCAGGGTGCATAAATTACAGCCAGACCCCAGGGTAAAAGCATTAGTCAAATGAATAAAATGTAAATGTAGATGCACACACTGATACTACAGCCTGCTGTCATTTAGACTAAATTCCCCATAAGGCCCAACGCACTTAGATGTTAAAAATATATAAATGAATGAATGAATGAATGAAAGTTGCATTTACGTAGCGCTTTTCAAGGCACCCAAAGCGCTTTACAGAAGCAGTGTTGAGCCACTTCAACCACCATGACTGTGAAACACCCACCTGGATGATGAGACGGCAGCCATTCTGCTCCGGCACTCTCACCACGCAGAGGCTAAGGGGCTGAAGGGGCAGGAGGGAATTCACCACTTAGATATGAGGGACGATTAGGAGGCCAGATCTGACGGGACCACAATAAATGCCTTAGTTTGACCTCCTAATTTACAGTTTCGCATATTTGCACAGTGGTGTATTAAGCATGGTGAGGGTGAGAGACACGCTGAGTTACCAGAGCTGGAACCAAGCGGGGTGACACCCGGAAGCTCACGTCAGGGTGGGTCAGGTCCGAGCAGCGGCCCGTCCCCAGAGGGGGGCTCGCAAGGCCCGTCCCTGATCGCATTTCTCTGCTCTCAACCCTACTCTCCCATGTTTGCCGACGGATTAAGCCCGACGAAAGCACGGCAATGAGAACGGAGAATCGTTTGATAATAATAAGGTATAATAAACACACTTTGTTATTGACTGCGGTCTCTAATATTGCTCCCCCACCCCAAAGGGCATTCAGTATAAACAGCGACCTATGAGCTGTGTATCTCTGTAATACTGAGCCAATTCGCATTAATTAGGGTCACTTATTCGCAGGGCATTGTGACAGTAAATGTACAAGGGAATGAAGCTGTGGGATTAGGTCACAGCTTCATGACACCCTGGTTGAATTCTGTTAATTACAGTTAATTACCCTAGTTAGTTATCAGAACCACTTTTATACGCTTACAAGTGCATGCTAACTTGATGATTAGGGATGTGTTAGCCCAAGGCTACTCAATTCAGGCCCTCGATTCCAAATCCAGACCTTGTTTTCAGTTCTCCCAGGTAGTTAGTTTAATAATTACTGATTCTGATTGGTCAGAGGCTTCACACCTGGTGTGGAAGTAAAATTGGACATTGGTAGGCCCGGGAGGGGAGGCATATTGGGTCTGTTATGTCTCAGGCCTTAGAAGAGATTGTTTGGGATACTGTGTGGGCTCACTTTGTGGTAGCTGCCTGCAGTTAGTTCCGCAGACCCCCAGGAAAGCTAAGACCTTGGAGAGGCAAATGGGGGGAGAAACGACCTGCAGGAAGGGACTCAAAGCTGCCTCAACTAATGCACAAAGAGCTTAATAAAGTAGTTGCAGTAGACAATATATAATATGTTACGCAATTGAGCATGTATAAGAAGTCATGGTAATCATACTAATCATATGTTAACCATATATTTGTGGTGATTCAGAGACAATACGTCAATGTGTTAATCATTAATCAATGGAACACCCAAACGTTAACAGTGATTCAATGTCATATAATTAATATCTATATCTCAAATAGAGACTAGAAGCCGAGGCCGTCTCCAGTAAATTGTGTATAATGGGTGGATTTTTATTTGTTTTTCTTCCCCTTGTCGTGTCCGGCAGTTTAGCAAGCAGGATGTTGCTCTGGGTGCTTATTGTGCCAACACTTTTATTTTGTCAAGTGGAGCTTCGAATTAAGCTCCTCTTGTTACTTGAGGTATACTCTTTATTGACCATTTTAGTTTACTGAGCCACAAAGCCGGAGCTGACAGGGGAAGTTAGTAGAGGAGGAAGAGAGAGGAGACAGAAGAGGAAAAACAGAAAAATAAATAAATAAATACTTTTAGATGGGAGTTCAGACAGAGAGAGAGACAGGGAAAGAGGAGTAATACATAAGAAGAAACAGGAAAACATAACTAAAGGATGGCTTCTGCATCTTGATGGATTGTTGGATTTTGTATCATCGCACCAACTGCTGTATCTGAAAGATAAGATCCAGTTGCACAAACAAAAAGTATACATGCAAATAAACTGATGTTACCATGGTGACAGGGAGTGCGCTTGTGCTGGCAACTGCTTCTGGTATTAAATGTGTTAATACCATGGAGAAAGAAAACACCTAAGCAGACCACCCAGAACACGGTCTCGGTGTTGCCACACCTGTATCTGTGGAGAAAGACTGGAAGCCACACACCTGCACACGCGCGCACACACACATACACACACACACACACACACACCCACACACACACACACACATCCAGACAAGGAGAAAGAAGGATAAGATAGGGGTAGAAACCCCAAAGCTCTCCTGTGTGTGTGGGCGTGCGCCCGTGCACATGTGCTGTGAGTATATGTATGAGTGTGCAGGTTGACATGAAATGATTCCCAATAAGTGTGTGAGGTCACAACACCGCCACCCCGAGGTCCCCCAGACAGCCAGGAGAACCCCAAGCAATCATAATGGGTGGGCTTTACCTTGCTACCAAGGTGAACCAATGGAACAGGAGAATTGTGTTTGTTATACGCTTCAGCTTAGTTTGCTGACGTTTTGTGACCAATCAGGACTTAGAAGTCCTGGGAGTTATAGTTTATCTACTGGTTGCTCTGTGTGCTGGGTGTGACTTGGTACCAAGTGCCAGAGTGTGATGGGGGAGCTTTGCTGAAATTCCTGGAATAAAAGAGATTTTCTTTATTCACCAAACTGAGAGGTCCAGACTTGTATTCTAAGTGACTCACTCTGTTATCAGAGAGGATGATTTATAATTTTTCTACCACACCTGGCTCACAGGTGAAGGAAGGCTGGAAAATCAGCAGGGCTCGGCTCTTGAGAACCGTGAGCTGAATAGCCCCTGTGTTAGCCTATGCAAATAAACAGAATACAGTAGGTCTTTGCAACCTGAACGCCTTGCAACACAGCCAGCTTGGACGTTGGACGAGTCTGTCGCATTTTTTTTTTTACTTGTACCTCAACCGAAATCTTGGAACCGGACCATTTCTGCCGAAGCTCTCGTGGGTCCAGACGCGTTCAGCTCTACCGGTTCAGACCTCGAACAGATCGTTCGAGAACAGTCTACCCAAAACTCAACCGGAAACCTGGAACACGACAAAATGAAACAGACCTGCTAAAACTTGTATGGATTGGGACGCGTCTCTGATGGGCTGAAACATGCATATGAACGGCTTTCAGCCTCGCGGTGCCTGTCCACCAAGTTTGTGCGGAAGCTGTGTTCCAGTGTTCAGTGTGAAAATGTTCTGCTTTATCTAAAGTACATTCAGTGATACAGTAATAATGCACCCTAAGAAAGTGAGCAGTGATGGCGGGATAAGCAGTGATAAAGGAAAGTAGTGAGAGTAACTGCAGAACTTAAAATGGAAATTACAGTGAGATTTGAAGGTGGCGCATGTGTGGCTGCTCTCCATTTGAGTTGGGGATAGTCGTTTATTGCTCTTGTATGTCTGCTTTTTCACGTGTGTATTAATTTAAAATTGGTTGTTAACACTTTTTAATCATTAGTTAAACAGGTAGTATAAATAGGCAACCATTTGGAGGTCTGGAATGGATTAAATTCTCTTACATTATATCTTATGGGAAAATTCAACTTGGATATTGACCAAACTGCAATCCAACCATTGTACCAGTGTCAGAAAAAATAGAGATATTTACTGTGCAGGGCCTGTGTTGGTCAGCACAGAGACAGACAGCAAGTCAGCCAGGGTGGAGTCATCTGTAAATATAGTGATGTACTAGTCATGCTCATGGGTAGTTTGTCTCTTTGTCTACCCCCTCCTACTCTCTGTGAGACACATGTTGTTGTGTGCTGACGGCGGGCAAGCGGCAACACAAGGAAGTCCACCCCGGAAATTGGCCAAACGGGGTTTATTCAGTATGTATATACCACATAAAACATCACTAAACATCAATTACCGAACTGGGGAAACGAACGGAAACGCGGACTAAATACAATGAACTACTAACGACAATCAAGGATATCTGGTAAACACCGGGAATCCACACCGGGTTAACGAGGGGGCGTGGCACACAGGAGGAGTGGACGATTGGGGCATGACACATTTAAAGGTAAGAGCAAGCTTGGGGGACAATATATCAATTAAGCAGCTCTGGGATGTGAACCAACAACGTACCGATTATAGACACAGAGCCTTAACCTACTGAGCCACAGATGATTGACAGGGGGGATGAGGGGGGACCTTTGAGGTTAAGTCCGTAGCGTATAGATCCAGTGCTGATGCAGGTTGTGTCAGTTCAACCTGGACGAACATATTGCTTAGTGATAATCAGGAAGAAGCAGACCAGCTGAAAACTTCTGGATAAGTTCACCTGAGTAGGAGGCAGGGAGGTGGCACTACCTCACTATCTGCAGCTTGTTATTAAAGCCTGAGTGTAGCGAGTTTGGTAGCAGAGGGTCTTTGTGTAGTTGGTGACCTTTGGGGGCAGCAGAACGGAGGGCCGATGACATATGGACCCACTCCATGCCGCGTCTCTCCGCACTCCGCCGGCCCACACTCCATCGCTGTGCCACGTCCTCTTCTTAGCTCTGTTCTGCGGACCCCAAGTCTGCAGTGGGGCCTGTCGCCTTTCCCCCAGTCCACGCTCCAGAAGGCTTCCCACCCCTCTGAACGCAGTGGGCCGGTAAGCTCGGCGGCCAGCCGCAGCCCATCGCTGTCACGCCCCGAGGTTGATGTCAAACGCGTACCATCATGTGCACAAAAAGGCTGAGATATCAGATGAGTCTCTGTAGGCATCAGGTCAGCACTGGCAGCCTTGGAGCTGTTAGTGGTCAGTGGGGTGTGCAGTCCCTGTGGACCTTAAGTGGACTGGTCCATTTCCTTTGAGATCTTTCAACAAGCTTGGCAGTTCTGAGATTTCCCCTGTATGACAGCATGAGCTGGATCATTGAATAGACCCCAGAAAGGAATGACATAATACAGCAATCCGTATCGGAACAGCAATCTAAGGTTCTGCACTGGCTGGTGGGGCATTTCACCACTGTGTTATATTAGGGGAATTATGGCTACCCTGCAGCAGGGCTCCGCCCCCTGGCTCCACCTCTGATCATGTGCTGTGAACTGATAGGCTGAGAGAATGGCACAGAACTGCAAATGTCAGACAGGCTCTAGGGTGTGTTGGACCTATGGATGAGATGGGGGGGAGCATGCAAAGGCATAACAACAGCATCTACCCAGAGAAGCACATCCACGCATAAACAAACAGCCAGTCCTTTTCCTGGACTGGCTCAGTGTTTTTCTCTAATGGCCATTTGCACACCCACCTCTCCATTCCCGACCCGCCCTCTCAGGTGAGACCAGAAATTTAATTTTCCTCCAGAAATTCAGCCGCTGTCCTGGAGGCGTAACTGCGCCACCGGCACTGTGACTCAACAGAAGATCAGAGATGCCAGGCGATCAAAGGGAGAGGTCCCAGTCCCATTTCTAACAGCCCTCAAGCTCAACAAGGCCTCACTGGAGTACCCTTAAGAGGCCTTTGAAACATCCCTGTTTGTGGAGTGTGACCACCAAGGGGGGGCGACCGCTTGCCTGCGGCTCACTTTCTGACTTCTCCGTATCGTGACGCCCACTCGCAGCTTGCGGAGTTAACGGCGAATCTCCGGCAGCATCTGTGGGGTCCTTTGTGACCCCGGGAAACCAGCCTCTGGAGGGCGCCAAAGGCATCCAGCCGCTCTTATGGCAGCCCATAGTCAGAATGTCGATGAGTGAGAAGCCAAGCCTTTCAAATGCTGGCGAAAACAGCCAAACTGGAAAAGAGGCCATTACGACCAAATTACCCCGATGCTAATGGAGTTAGCATTTCTCCCTACAATACATAGCCTTTAAAGTTTTTTGCAGTGGAGCAGATTAATTCTGTTCTTTTATTTCCATTTCAAGGCAGCTTTGGAATCCTGCACGTACCAAAATGTTCGCGTACAGACCCCTCAGGCAAATACCTTCAGCTTCAAAAGGGTTTTTCACATGCAGAAATGCTCCCAGTGTCTCTGTGGGTCTGTGAAGGTTTCACAAGGACATTCGTGCTCATTTCCAGTGGTTCGTTCAGACTTTCCCTGATATTAATAGTGATATTTCCCTGAGTTTTGTTCCCTCCAAACACAAAATACATTTGCAAAAAGTCACACAGCACAGTCTTGGGATTCAGAAGAGCCTAAAAATACACAGGTCCATATCTCTCTAGGGTTTACACAGTCATGGGCTGTAGGAAAACCACTTCCTGCCTATAACCCCCCCAGAAAGCTGCAGTGAAACCTAGCGATTCACTCCTTATTATCACTTTTTTCTGTCAGCCATATGGTGTCCCACTATGAAGCGATACCACCTTCAGCCAGTGCAAAGCATTTTAGAGAAGTAATCACAACATTCCAAATGGCGGACTTTTCTGGTGCAGGGGGCGGGGCCACGGTGGTACAGGCCTCAGCTGAAAGCTGATTGGCCTGTGGAGTATCCCCTTCCCTGTCACTCACTGATTCGAAGCATATCATCGGCTAATGACAAAGTTGGTGGCCCCTCTGTAAGAATTATGGCCCCTCTTATTCCCCCCGCCTTTCAAAAATCCTAGAATCACCCCAATTCTTGCAGGACTGGGGTCAGAAGCAGCTGGAGTCATCCATCATCATCATCATCATCATCAACTCTCCTGTCATCCTGAAAGGGATCATTTCAGAATCCTCCTGTACACGGGATGGCAGTGCCTCAGTGGGAGGGTTTAATGGGCTGTCAATCAACACCAGTGCTGATCTCCCACTGACTCGAGCCCTCTCTAACATTAGATACAGCATCCTCTCCCCAGCTCACCTCTGCTTCCTTCTTTTGGGCTTCTGCAATCATCTCCATGTTCTTCCTGCAGAACAGACCTCTCCACCTGAAACAAACCGCGGGCAGAAACAGACTTTCAGTAATTCATGCACCGAAACTCCTCTAATTACAGCATTTGTCACTGCTGCTTCGTTTCAGGACTAATGCTACAATCTGGCCGCTTGATGCGGCCTGCGTGAAATTCAGGCAACCATCTTCCAAGAACTTATCTTAGTATAAAGTCCCAGAACCTCTGTTCAAGGCAGAACAGAGCACAAGACGAGGGGAACATTCTGGATAGTGCATTTCACATGACAGGAAGTCATAGGAGGAAACCCTTGTGACTGCGGGAGAACATGCCTCACACAGCTACAGTAAGTGATATCTAAATATGATAATAATCCGTCAGTCGTCTATGGATGAGCTCCCAGCTAAGAGGTTCTGTGCGACGTCCAAATGGCACAATACGACAGAAAATGAAGATTCAGGGAAGTGTGATTGACAGGGCATGATGTCCTTTTGGAGCATAGTTAAGAATGAGAATACTTCTTTGCACACCAATAAAACTTTGGTACTAAAACCCTGAATTAAGTAAAAATGTAGTGTTTTTTAGGCAAGACAGATGTCTGCTGTGCTTTGAAATGTAAGGTTATGTCACTGACAGCATCAGCTTGTGCACTGTGAGGTGAGAGGAAAAAGCAGAAGTTTATGTCTGTGGAAGGACTTCAGAGGGGCATGGATATACTGACTGATTCAGGGTGTCTGATATGCTGACTGACTCAGGGTGTAGATATGCTGACTGACTCAGGGTGTAGATATGCTGACTGACTCAGGGTGTAGATATCCTGACTGATTCAGGGTGTCTGATATGCTGACTGACTCAGGGTGTCTGATTTGCTGACTGATTCAGGGGGACTGATATGCTGACTGATTCAGGGTGTCTGATATGCTGACTGACTCAGGGTGTAGATATGCTGACTGACTCAGGGTGTAGATATCCTGACTGATTCAGGGTGTCTGATATGCTGACTGACTCAGGGTGTCTGATTTGCTGACTGATTCAGGGGGACTGATATGCTGACTGATTCAGGGTGTCTGATATGCTGACTGACTCAGGGTGTAGATATGCTGACTGACTCAGGGTGTAGATATCCTGACTGATTCAGGGTGTCTGATATGCTGACTGACTCAGGGTGTCTGATATGCTGACTGATTCAGGGGGACTGATATGCTGACTGATTCAGGGTGTCTGATATGCTGACTGACTCAGGGTGTAGATATGCTGACTGACTCAGGGTGTAGATATGCTGACTGATTCAGGGTGTCTGATATGCTGACTGACTCAGGGTGTAGATATGCTGACTGATTCAGGGGGACTGATATGCTGACTGATTCAGGGTGTCTGATATGCTGACTGACTCAGGGTGTAGATATGCTGACTGACTCAGGGTGTAGATATGCTGACTGA
>JABFDZ020000002.1:14127871-14138320 GCA_019775955.2 Pollimyrus isidori
ATGCTGACTGATTCAGGGGGTCTGATATGCTGACTGATTCAGGGGGTCTGATATGCTGACTGATTCAGGGGGTCTGATATGCTGACTGATTCAGGGGGTCTGACAGGGGCTCTTCAATATGGAAAATTAAATGTAAAATTGGGGGGGGGGGGACGCAAAGTAACACTATGTCAGCGGCCCAGAATTCCACGCCCAAACAAATCGATGTAACGTTAATACCTAACTCTGCATATGTATAAAATATGTTAGGCCGCCCCAAGGGGACTCCCTGCAACAGTGTGACACAAAGCAGACAAAGGCCTCTGGGATCGCCTTTGTGCACCATGTACTCCTCTCCCCTCCTGCTCCTTGTTCTGTCGCCCGTGGAGACCATCACCAGCTCCAGCACACCAAAGAGACCCCAGAAACACCAGCTCTGGCCATCAGCCCCCCTAATACAAAGCTGCCACATAAATCAGCCCCTACCTATGCCTGGGGTACCAGTCGGCAAAACCTCTCATTTCTCACCAGGGCTGTTGTTAGATAAAAATTTCCATCCTGCTTTGTCATTACTCTTGTTGACGTGGCGGCTTTGGGACAAAACCTACTTATTTTGTTTTTCTTAGAATGGGCACAAACATGAATGATCACATGGGTCCCAAAATGTCAAACGGAACTGAGTGACGCCGCTGCCTTGTGTTGCGTGCTGATCCAGGATCAGTTCAGGTTATCCAGCGCTAACATGTCCGCTACGAGGTTCCCAGCCTGAGCTCAAGCCTGTGTCGGGTCCCAGTGTGCAGGATAGAGCCTGTAATGGCGCGGTTAGTAGCAGCAGCCCAAATGGACCTACTGGGACCGCGGCCATCGTATTCAGGTTCTGAGTTCCAGACATCGGAAGGCGGCATTCCCAGCTCAGAAGGTCTGAATTGATGGGTGTGTCAGAGAAGGAGGCCAGCGGTCGATCCAAGGGAAATAAAAGACTGAATTTCACACTCTGTTCTTCAGTAGCAAGAACAAACAAAGATGCCCTGAAGAGATGGTGCCTGCTTCCCACTGGGTTGTCTTCTATTTCATTTCTGTCCAGAGGAGATGCTCTACGTGATTGGACACTTCTGGAGTTGAATGTTGATCCTTGCATCTGCTGTCCAATCATATGCTGGAGTTATTTAGGTTGAGGGATTGACAGGGTTACAGGTCAAGTGCCAAAATACTATGAAAAGTTTGAGAGGACAAATACTAAATAGCAAAATAATTTTTGGGGAGGGCAGTGGGGGGATCTACAAAGTAGGCCTGCATCAATGAGGCGCTATCAAGCCTACCAGTGCCCCCGGCTGGCTCCATCAGGTATTGCATCCTCACTATCTGGCTCTTGTCGACTGCCCTCAAGACTGAGGCCTCTCACACACACACACAGATTAGGTATCTATATCTTTGTGGGGACTCTCCAATCATTTTTATGAGCATAACCCTAATCCCAGGTATGACGACCATAGCCCCTACCCTGCCCTAACCTTAACCGTAGATAACGAAAGGAAATGCAAAACTTTTGGCATTCTTAGTTTTTTTTTTACCGCAGTTGCAGATTTTTAGAAAACTGAAGTTTATATTGTGTCCAGAAGCTAAAAGGTAACAGGGTTTGGAGACATTCGGGCCCCATAAACACACACATACACACACACACTACACATCATAGTGTGTACACTAATACCCCCCCCAAGCATAGAGTAACTCCCAACTGAAAAAGTCCTCTTGGGGAATAAATGCTAATTGGAGCACGATCATTTGTAATGAAGGACCATCAGAGGGCAGTACACTGCTTACTGTAGAAGCAGGTTGTTCCTCCTGTACACGTTCAAACAAACTATGCCTTTCTGCTGAAAACCTCCACTCCTGCAACACCCTAAATTTGGAAGCGCACCTGGGGAACCCCGAGATCTGGGAGGGAGCAAAAATGTGCACTCTAGGCGTCCCCGAGACCTGGGAGGGAGCAAAAATGTGCACTCTGGGACCTGTTTGAGAAACACTGCTGTTTCTCAACTGCTAGTATACTGTGGACTGGCATCCCATCCAGTGTGTCCCCCTGCCTCATACCATGTGATAGACTGGCATCCCATCCAGGGTGTTCACCTGCCTCATGCCCTGTAATGTACTGGCATCTCATCCAGGGTGTTCCCCTGCCTCATGCCATGTGATAGACTGGCATCCCACCCAGTGTGTCCCCCTGCCTCATGCCCTGTGATAGACTGGCATGCCACCCAGTGTGTCCCCCTGCCTCATGCCCTGTAATGTACTGGCATCCCATCCAGTGTGTCCCCCTGCCTCATGCCCTGTGATGTGCTAGCATCCCATGCAGGTTGTCCCCCTGCCTCATGCCATGTGATAGACTGGCATGCCACCCAGTGTGTCCCCCTGTCTCACGCCCTGTAATGCACTGGCACCCCACCCAGGGTGTCCCCCTGCCTCATGCCCTGTAGTGTACTGGCACCCCATCCAGGATGTCCCCCTGCCTCATGCCCTGTAATGCACTGGCACCCCACCCAGGGTGTCCCCCTGCCTCATGCCCTGTGATGTGTTGGCATCCCATCCAGGGTGTCCCCCTGCCTCATGCCCTGTGATGTGCTGGCATCCCATCCAGGGTGTTCCCCTGCCTCATGCCCTGTGATGTGCTGGCATCCCATCCAGGGTGACCCCATACCCAGTACCCCATGCGGCCACAAAGAGGCTCAAAGTCTCTCCATTAGCCAGTCCAGGATAAGCGTTAGGAAGATGGATATTGTCAAACATAATTAAACACAAAAAGAAATAATCAGAAATAATGAATGTAAAATTAAGTCTGTCATCGCTTGTCATTCAGTTGGAAAAGCAATTTAAACATAAGAATGTTCAGCTGTACAGAAATAAAACAAAGAACAATTGAGGCGACATATAATCAACACAACCCAGGGATCCTGACTGTAATCACCAGAGTTGCAGGTCTGCAGAAGGTTAAGCTCAGTAAACACCAGCAACAGACTCACTGTGACTCGTCAGCTAATCACGGTGGGACCTCGCTTTTCATATTTTCAAGATGAGCTCCTGGTAGTGGATTTCAGATGAGGGGATGGGAGGTAATGAAAAACGTCACCCACCCACCCCCCCGGGTCAAAGCTAAACAAATGTGATTTTTCACATCTGCACCAAACATTTCACCTTGAAAGTTCACCAAAAACCTCCCCCCTAGACCCCCTAGGGAGCCTTACATGATTGTAGACCTTCTGTCAGCCAGTTCCTTGCAAACAAGCAAGAGAAAACATTGCATTCTGGCCACTGGACTCAAATGAGAAATCACCACGACGGAAATCACCACCTGATTGTCCTCAGGCAGTTTTTCCCAGTCGTGTTGCATTACGCCTAATTTTGCGGCCTGAAATTCCTTGCCATAATTTTATTGAGGTGATTAATTAAATTGGCAACTGACTGAGGTGGGGGAGGGGGGTTGGATATTCTAGGGGGAGAGCTGAGGCGCCCTTGCATACAGATTGCTAAATGATACGGATATGTCACTCTTTCCACCTATAAGAGGAATTAGGAAACTATGCCCAGTTGCAGTACTATACCTGTATCCTATACCGATGTCATCCTTTTCTGGATCCTGCATGGCTATCTTGGATGTTTGCCAGTGTCACCCAGCCAGCAAAGCTTCATGAACCATTTGCTGTATTTTTTGACCCCACTAGATGGTGTTTTATGAACAGAGAGCACCATCTAGTGGGGTCGGAAAATGCAGCAAATGGTTCATGAAAAGCTTCATTTGCCCTCCACTTGTCCATAGTGACCACTACCCACCAGGTCTAAGCCAACAGGTTTTGTTCTGCCTGCAGGGCGCAGTGTGGCGCATTTGGAGCAATATGCCCAGGGTTGCCCTTGTTTCTGGGCAGTGTTCATGCTTAAATACCTTGCTCAGGGGGCCAACAGTGATACAAACATTCTGCCAACCATGGGTTGGAAATCTAGAAACAAGAAGGAAGTAAAAAGGAATCACTGATAGTACTGATGTCAGTACACAGACCACGATTGGCACTGAAATCTTCAGGACTTGACTGAAGGAACTGTATCGCTTATGGATTTAATGAGCGGGCATCAGTTAGGAAACCACCAGTGCTGTAGGCAGCTAAAGGCCAGACAGGGATCAAAACATCACAGGTTCCAAGGGG
The DNA here is from genome assembly GCA_019775955.2 of Pollimyrus isidori. NCBI lineage: Eukaryota > Metazoa > Chordata > Actinopteri > Osteoglossiformes > Mormyridae > Pollimyrus > Pollimyrus isidori. Next base: position 14,132,044 of record JABFDZ020000002.1, read on the forward strand.
TCTGTGGGCCTGGCTGTGGCCCAGCGCTCTGGTTACCTGGAGCCATTGTTGGCATACGATACAACGTCACGCTGCTACTGTCATCCATCATCCTCCAGCCTCTTATCCACTGCACTCACACTCACAGAGTGAGTAATGCAGGGACCCCAATTAGTCTAACCACTCATGTTTGGACTTCAGTACTTGAAGGAAAGTAGTGGTCCATGGGGAGAACATGCAGATTCCACAGCCCACCTGTTGACATGCTGCGTCATCCTCACACGGTTATGTAAGGGAAATTTTTTATTGTTTGCCTCTGATACGGAACTTGTAGTGCTGCGTTTGAGGGTTGGGGAGTAACCTTTTTTGCTCATGAGAGTTTTACTTGCACAAAAAAAAGTTCTGAGGGCAGAAGAAAACCAAGCAGATTGTAGATGAGGTGTGTCCAGAACTAGAGGATGCAGGAACTACCGATCAGATCTCTTTTTCCCACCTCCTCTAGTTGCTTGGACCCACATCATTTACAATATCCGTGAATGACCATTTTGAAAGGCCTGCTGCAACTTAGGTAGAAGATGAGGAGACGTTTGCACATGGAGTTGGTCCTTGAAGCGGAGTGGAAGGGCATTGGAGTCCCTCAACCTTCCTTCCCTTCCAGAAGTGAAAAATGCAGAATAATCACTCACCCCCTTAACTCCTGTAAGACATTCCCCCAATTTCACAGTAATTCCACGGCCACAGCAGCAAAATCGAATCTGTATTCACCGGGACGCTCCATCAGTGCTCCGTCGCTCTGCTTAAATTATTGCATTTAGCCAGCATCGGTTCTGCTACATCAAAGGTGTCAAAGTCAACGAATTATCTATGGCCCCCGGGATGATATTTGATTAGTATTACAACCGGCCCGCAGGCCACATCCGCCTGCTGCTGTTTTGCACGCACCAATACTCCATTCCCCAGAATGCAACGGTAGCCCGCGAACTCACTCTTCTTTGTAGGAAGTTTGTTTTTGTCTGTGAACCTGTTGAAAAATGTTTTCACTTGAAATTAGTGACAGAGCCATACAAAAATGTTGGACTAATCATTTAATCATTAAATAAAATACAGCACACTGTGTTAGGTCTTGGTTCAATAGGTTACGTGCAATCATTTTAATATGTTTTAATAAACACTGAACCAGTTCGGCCCTCGGCTTGTAGCAAATTTGTTTTTTTGGCCCTCTAATATATTTCAGTTTGACATCCCTGTGCTACGTGATTTCGGAGGCGTACATTACGTATTCACACTTGTTCAGCTGCATACTACCTGCGGCATTCAAAGACAGCAATGATGCCTTCAGCTTTTCAAAGCTTAACGAAGCCACGAGCTTCCAGGAAGCCACTTCAATCACATTCACACACTGTGGCCCCTTTTACTCAGGCTTAGGGCCAAGTTATATTTTTAACTTAAAAAAATACTTATTTATTGATATTCACAGTAAAAAGGTTTTTCCATGCATCAATTTTTCTATAAGTGCTTGTCCTGTTCAAGGTTGTGGGGGGTCTGGAGCCAGTGGCAGGAGGACGGCCCAGGATGAGGCACCAACCAATCACATTTCACACACACACACACACACACACACACACACACACACACACACACCATTCACTCATGCAAGTATTACTTCAATCAGCCTCATAATGTTTTTGGTTTTGGGGAAGGGGGGACCAGAGAACCCAGAGTAAACCCCATGACAACGCAGGGAGAATAAGCAAACTCCACACACACAGAATCCAGGCAGAGACTCAGACCCAGGTCTCAGAGGTGTGCGGCGACAGTGCCATCCACTGCACCCCCACACTACCCACAAAAGGCTTTTTTTAAACCTAAATGGTATTTCAGCACGATAGTTCCACGTTGCTCCAGGTTTTGGAACATTCTGGAATTCCAGCAAGAGAAGCGTGACTCTTTGGGTACAGCCAGAGTTACTGTTCAAATTAGACATTTTACAAAAAAAGCTAAACAATACATTTATTGTATTCCAAGATATACACTAACGGGTAGGATGGGACCAGGGTCAGTTGTTGAATGGGTCAGTTGTTCGAATGAATGCAGTAATATTCCTGCATAACTGAGATTCCGCGATCTGTGTTCCAGGGTCTTATTTGTCTCCATTTCTTGTAGGAAAGTCCAGTCTCCCCTTTAGAACAGAAGTAAATGAACTTGCCTTACATATTTTTTAAAAAATAGAAGAAATTTAGAAATTAATTACAGGGACATGGTTAGCATGTTGAAGAAGATCCAGGTCCTGATGTTTGCTTCTGTTGTGTGGCTGGTGAAGGCTTTTGACCCAAATCTCACCCCACATGGGTTCTGCAGCTTAGACATGTTCACCGGCATCTCGCCAACTGAGCAGCGTGCTCAGATCACAGGATCCACACATAGCAACACGCCAACCCCTGTGTGGAGAGAAAGTCACGCGGAGGGGCGTCACACGTCGGCTGGCATGCCGACGGCGCCGGGCGAAGGTGTGTCAGAAGCGTTACTCACTCGGCAGCCTTTCTGGGAGCCGCGATCAGCCGCCCCGGGCGTCTCGCCAAGCCGAGAGCACTGACTGGAAAGCCTGGAGCACGCGAGTGGCGGAAAACGCAGCCTCAGACATGGGACGAGAGCTTCCGAGTTTCAGCAAGAAGGAAGGGCGAGCACATGACAGAAAGCAGAAGAAGAACAGATGAGGAAGAGCCAATGCGATAAAACATCCCTACAGTGAGGTTACAGTTCAGTTACAGATGCTAGTGTCACCCTAAGTTCACTTAGGCCAACAGAAACCAACAGAAACATTTCGCTAGAGAAAAAAAAAAAACTTTGGCATGCGGCAGCTGATTCGCCGCCGCAGGTGGGAAGATGTCAAGTCATCCCCAGAGAGAGCAGGGGGCTCCGGAGGTGCACAGGACCATCTCATCCATCTGGACCCAGTGGCACGGAGGTCTAATCTGCCCTGATGGGGACCAGGTACTACATAGCGCCCCCTGCTGGGTGGGAGGACAGAGGATGCAGAAACAGGCCATGTCTGATCACCCCCCCCCCCCCCCCAACCCACTGCTCCAGCAGAGTGAAACAGGCTCCATCTGTCAAAGACGCCCCAGGGAACTGTGGGAATGTAAGGACAAATGGACGGGGGGTGTAATGTGATACCATTGTGTCTGGTCTCATTGATGCTGGAAGCCATTAGGGTGTTTGATGAGAGTCTGCCTGCTTTTACACCTCACGCACGGGCACATCGCTGGCAAGCCCATGTTGTACGTGTTACCCAGAAGCCTCTGTAGCATGCAGCAAAACGAAGCGGAGGTCGTTCACCTGTACAGATGTGATGGGGGCCCCGCGATCCAGCAGCAGGCAGACATGGGCGCACATTCAAAGGCTGGTTCGAAGATCTCCACCATGTGACCCTGCAGCAGAGAGAGAGGTCAGTCCTCACTAGAATACCACTGGGAGGGGGGAGGGGGGGGCGGAGCTTATCTCACAGTGACCTTTCTTTGCTACCATGATACTTTCATCCATAAGGGCCCTTTACCTGCAGGGGGGATTCAGACCAGCCAGGAGTTTACAGAACCACGTCCGTGTGGCTGACGTCCCCAAGCAGCAATGAAACCTGCCAAAAAGCAGAAGATGAATGGCACTCTGATAAGCACTGAAAAGGGGGTGCTTCATCTGGAGCAACGGTTCTCAGTCTGCTCCTCAGAGAGCCCCAGACAGGCCACATATTGGCTTCCTGCCAGCTCTCAGCACCCCAGAGAGACCCCAGAAACACCAGCTCTGCCTATAGCTGGGGGGGGGGCAAGGTATTCAGTGTTCGTGATTGGCTGGCAGCTAGCAGAAATGTAAAAAAAAATGTCTATTACCGTCTAGGGGTCCTTGATGACTGGGCTCAGTAACAATAATATAGAAATATACAAAAACAGACACTTATTGGGGAAAGCACTCAAAATGGATAGGGGGGGGGACGTTGGTTGGGCAACAGAAGGAAAATCAACAACAAGCCTCCCCCCACACACACACACACACACACACACAAACTCTTGTGATTAAAGAATTGCTTGTACATAAGGTGCAGCATATTCTTATGGTGGGGGGTGGGGGGGGCGGCGGGGTAAGCTGGTCAAAGCTGCTCTAGGCAAGATTCTTCACCTCTGGGGCCTCCACCCCAAAATCTCACACGTGAAGTCCCCGCGTCGTGCGCAGAACCTCTCTCCCTCCCCCTGAGGTACCTGAAGGGGTTTCTGAGGTTTCTCAAGGATCATTGCTGGTGTTTTAAGAAGCCTGACATTTAGTTTGTGTGAGGCCGGTCCAGAACAGTGCGGTTGTGAGGGACGTTAGGACACATGGGGTGAGTCCATTAATCACAAGATAACACAGATTTCTAACTAGATAGGATATTCATCTAAAGCAGGTCTGAGCATTTCCGGAAGGGCCAAATACGAGCTTCACAGACTTGTTGGGTTTTACCATAACACTTTACTCGAGGGGGCAAATAACGTAACCGTACACTCTTAATGTGTTAATTATCCAGAAGCTAAGTGCATGTCAGTTGTGTACTGATCCCATGTTTGTTCATCATTAGTCAATCATAACAGTCCATGTATTTGACGCAGGATCTAATATTACTTCTTGATTTGTTCTTCAACACCCCACAAGTCGAGTGTTAATGATCTGCATTAAACAATAAATACACACGCAGTCTCCTTAGTACAGTAAATACTCCGGGCATACGGGAAGGCTGGCTGGCTGTCAAGCCTCTCTTTTAAATGTAATCTTACAGAATATATATCAGGATATAAACGTGAGAATATGTTTGTTAAGGATGCGTGAAGCTGGCATGCCAGCCAGCTCACACCTCAGTATTGCAGTGTAACTCCGGCGTCCAGTCGTTGCGCTGTTGTTGAAAACCACTGGAAATTAAACAACGCTGGGTTTGGTGTTTTTTTCATGGCTGTAGAAATCCTACGATAAGTTATTGCTGGTGGTAGCCGTCCCATTGTAACAGTCTGTGAGCTCTTACCTCCCGCCCCCGCCGCTGTGTGATAACCGGGTATCGGCGAGCGGGGAATCAGGCGAGAGACCCGTGAATACTATCAAGGGGGGTTTATTTTTGAAGGGACAGGACAAAGGGAAGCACACGGCAAACTCACATTAATGACAAACCTGAGGAAACAGACCTGAGTGCGGACTAAATAGACAAGACAAGCAGGAAATAACAGGCAACAGGTGATCACAATCGAGAATTAACACGAGGTAACGGGGGGACGTGGCACACAGGAGGCTCGGACAAGAAGGACATGACACGCTGTACGAGTCAGAGTCCTTTATTTCTACCGAAATATTCACGATGAATCCAGACATTTCAAAACTGCATTATTCTAAAAGCAAACAAAAATGCTCCCAAGAAACAACATTTATACAATATAATTAAACTGTACGTTACATAGTTTCTTTTCAATATTCTGTTATTCAGCCCATTTGACAGGTGTCTGTAACATATTAAATATATTCACCCAGTAATGGAAGTTTTATTTTAATACTGTTTACCGACCAAATTCTATTCTTTATCGTTCAAAAACAATAAAAATGTACGATGTTATTAAATACAATGTATTGAATCGTACCTTTTGAGATAATAAATCGGATAGTAATTAATATGAGAACAAGCGAAGTGATGGCGCTGAGAGATTCAACTATCAGGTAATAACGTGTTACATCCTTCATACCTATTAATCCTCCACAATAATCTTCAAAACGCAGGAACTGAGATTTTTCCCAAGGTGCATTTTTTTCTATTATCATAAACCACAAAATTACCCAATGAGGAAATACAAAACTGTAAATAAAAGTGGTACATTCAAATCCAATCGACGCCGTGCAAAACGGCATGACTCCAGCATTTTTTGATAAAGAAACTGGCCTCGAATTTCGAATCCTAGTTCTCTTCCATCGTTCAAGCTATTATTTTTTACTTTCCCGATTCCCCATTCTAACTTTCCTCTTGGCTTTCTGCCGTTTCCCTCGTTTAAGCTTTACCTAATTTCGTACGTGTTTATAGCGCCCCCCTTTGACAGCTCTGCAAACCTGCCAAGATGCAGTTACTTTACCGACCACCAGATGGGAGGCCATAATAATCCTGTTAATTCAAAGTCACGTACTGCATATCACCTGTGTGTGTGTATGGATCTTAACAAGGTTCCAAGTCAGTGGCGGTTCTAGACCAAAATCACCAGGGGGGCCGAGGTGGGGCCAGTGTGTTTTTAAGGGGGGCACATTTATA
>JABFDZ020000002.1:14144371-14166969 GCA_019775955.2 Pollimyrus isidori
CCCCCCCCCCCCCCCCCCCCCCCCCCCCCCCCCCCCCCCCCCCCCCCCCCCCCCCCCCCCCCCCGGGGGCAGTACAGCTACTCAGATTTTGCTTCCTCCTTCTCGGTTTCTTGAGGAGCGTCTCCCACCTGGAAGCAGGAAAGACAGACAGCGTCAGTGGACCTTTTCCCCCACAGTTTTACATGATTCCAATCCCAGTCTTCAGCTTCAAATAAACGACGACCAGTTACGGCCAAAAGTCAACACATTCAAATTTAAGGGGTCCACATATTTACTCACAGTTTGTGTATTTCTTCGTTTTATATTGTCTTTAAAAAAAAAAAGTAGACAGAATGCTACTTAAAGGTATTGCCCGTATCATATCCTCATAATACTAAAGTAGCCCAGCAAGGTGCAAACATGGCCTCAGATAAAAGCATTAAGGTGGAATATAACTGTATACAGTCTGCATTTCTGAGGACTTAGTGTTACGCATTTTTAATGTGAAGGGTTCTTCCTTTTTAATTCTCGCCAATGTTTGACTCCAAGCTAATTACGGATATCGGTTTATACTCTATTTACCGACTGCGGCATTGCGGCCGACGTGTGCGTTTATACTTTAAGGTGACGGCCACCATTATCATAGTGAAAGGACAGGAGGAGGGGAGCTCGCTCCCTCCCACCTCCTCCGCGATACTGACGCTGGAGGCCTGGGAAGCATCACAGCAGGTACCTCGTTGGTCTTGGCCTCGCCATTTTCAGAGTGGTTCTCCTCGTTTGCCTCGCTCTCCGCCTTTCCCTTCTTCCCCTTGGTCTTCTTCTCTTCTTTCTTATCGTTCACTGCCTTCTCTTTCTACAGACACAGACGTGGGGGACCAATAAAGCATCTTGCCTGAAAGGAGGCTGAGTTTTGGGTGGCTTCGTCCGACGCACAATACGGCCCAGAATGACGTGTGCGGACGCTGCTTTTTGCCAGGAGACATTACCTTCGCTGCCTTTTTGGCCTTTGGTTCTGGTTTAGGTGGTGGCGGCCTCTGTTGTGGAGAAAAGAAGGTTCTATAAGTCACCCATAAAGAACCCCTATAAAGTCACACGACATCTGAATACGATATACTTTAAATACTAAGCTTAGGTCAAATATCCCTTTTGTATATACACTCATCAAAACTACTCCAAGAAATTACTCGCAACATCTGTGACAGGCCAAGAAATGACCCACCTAACCCGCAACAAACTTTTACTCCATACACACGCGCGATTATGCTTGGCATCCATGCAAACAAAGTTTTAAGACAGAAAAACAACTTCGAGAAGCGGAGGCTGGACACTTACTGCCGATAACCGAGCAGATCTCCGCTGCGGCTGAAAGGAGAGGGGACAGCATTCATGTTTACAGAACTGGGTACACATATTTTACCCTAAGCTTACTTCCAAAGTGGTTAAAAATGTGAGAACTACATCTTCTGCAATTACATACTTGTAGGCAAATGTATGACAACAAAAGTGAAAGCAACACACACCTCCTCTTTGACGTCGCCCTCAGCGCCTTGTTGCTGAAAAAGGTCAGACGTGTCAGGTCGAATAAATTATAGTTTATAAAAGAAATAGTTAATCCTGACAATACACTTGTATAATAATTCTTCATTAATATAAATAATGAAAAGTGGTATTTATTATACACAATATCATACACATTATTACTAATAATGATAACAATAATAGAAAAAAACTCTGTGATTTTGTCCACAGTCAACAGAGAGCCTCACTTCAAATTGTCCCTGACGGGTCGCAGGTAACTATTTAACTATAAAAATTATTTCATAAAAATTTAAAAGGCAAAAAATATAACTTGCGCTTGAGCTCACACCGCATTTCCACAATACACAAGCAAACTAATTTAAGTAAGACCGCAAGCAGATGTTCTGCGATGAATATCTATCCTACAGGGTGCTTGGTGATACTGAACTCAAGCGCCGCGCTGTGTATTTGGGTTAATGCGATCAAACACCTAAAACTATCAGTATAGTTATTGCGATTCGATTATTAGTATAATAATTTAAATTAAAGAAAATAATAAATCAGTAACGGACTGGTCCCGTGCCAGTTTGCAGAAAACCTGCCTTAGCATCCCCACGTGAAAACCCCACTTTCCCCTCCTCTGATTTTTCTCTGTCACACCGCCGGGGGAGGAGGGGGGCAGATAAAAGGGGGAGGGGTTGAAACAGAAACTACTGCAGCGCCATCTGACGGCAGAATGGTGACACTGCAGCCATCTGGCACCGCGAACAAAGAAAAAAATAATACATTTATTGTCTTCGGAAGGCATCGTTAGCGGTTTAAGACGGCTCACAAAAAAATACGGGTCCCAAAGCGTCTGTGAGTGTTGTTCCGAGTCACCGTGAGCGCTTATAACGATAAACACGAGCATTTGTGATTTGCCATTTTTACGGCGGCACAGTCAGAGCTGCAAAGCATGGCTGCTTGTGGTTTAACAGCATGGAGACCAAGCTAGACTTCAGACTCCCTATGAGACGAGTGCGTTGATCAAGAAACCAGTGTAAACACTACATTTACGTGCAAAAAAATACGCCTCCTTGACCAAAAAATTAGTCGATAATTCTTACATAAAGCACGCTAATTTATATAGTCTACTTTTTGCGCACAACGGATTTTATAATTAAATCACCGTTGTCTGGTAGGCTTCACAATAAATAGCTAGCTAATGTGAATCACCAGTAAAGGTTCTCTGATTTCAGAAGGAGGAAAAAAGTATTTGCATATTTCAGTTAACTACGTACCTTTCGTTTGGGCATGTTGGATTCCTGAATGGCTTCTTTAAAAATAAACCTAAAAACCTCTGTTGTGTTACTCAGAGTTCACAGCATGTAAAAGGCGAATAGCCCCTTATACTAAATACTGTAGTAAACACACAGCAACATTAAACCCAGTGGTTGAATGGGGGGAGGGGTGCGGCTAAGCCATGATTGACGCGGCGCTCGGCCAATCGCCGTTCGGTGTTGGCAGCTGCAGTACAGCCGGAGTTCCAGCGCCGGTATTTTTTTACGCGCGAAATCGTAAATGCAAATGGGAGGGGAAGATTTTCTTTTAAATCTTAAGTTGTTCTCTTTTTTAGAGAAAAATAAAATGACATTTTCCTGCAAGGGAGATATACTCCTAGATTTTTGTGCTCGCCTGTGTCCTTAAATGCCCCATGCAAGGCGACGTACAGCATCTTCTTACACCCAGAGGTGCGTAATCAGACAAAGTGGAGGCTTTCAGAATTCCCCGAAATGATGCGAAAACAGAGCAGTAGTAAGTTTGAAAACTGAATACCGACCCCCCCCCCCTCCTCCCCCGTGTGCTTAGAGTACTTCCAACATGGCGCCCAGCCTGCTTGACACATTCTTCTTTGGCGGCTTAACCAAATTCCTCCGTGGAAGAAAAACCTTACCAGGCGTTTTTGAGAGACGGCTTCCTATTGGCGGCGGCGGCGCCGTACATGCTGCGAGTGGATATAAGCTTCACCAGGACTGGACGCTCTGGCTTATTGCGCCTCTTGCGGCCATTGCACCCCTCTATGAGAACTGTGGCGTCATGTACTGTAAGAGAGGGATGTAAGAGAGACGACGACAAAGTGGCATGCTGCGTGTTTTTAGTTGCTGGTTCCCTAGATTTGTCGCTAACAACATGTGCAAAAATAACATAAAATACATCCTGGATCTTGGTGTCCAGTGTCATGCAATTACAAGATATCGTGCAATGTGCATACGTCATGGTTTTATAGTGAAGGTCTGGCTATTAAAACGTCTCAGACACAGCTAACAGCATACGTTTGTTGAAGGTGAAACTAAGAAATACGATCACTAATAAAAAATAACCTAACGCTAGCATCCGCATATTACACTAACTGGTTTGCCCATGTCTTTTATGTATTTTAATACAAGACGAAAGACAGATGGAGACCGCTCTCAAAAGTTATGCATGGTGTGCAATGGTAAACGATAAACCGAAGTTAATTGGCACTCTCATAGTATGCCAGTTAATATATTCCGTTGAAGTGCCGTCCCTGTTAGATATTAGCCTTTAAATAGAAAACTAATGCGTTGGAAACATCAAATAACATAGACGCCACTAATCAGTAGAGGGCGCCCCAGTCCTTCTATAATTATGTTTCATGGCATGCAAATCTGGTATTTATATTCTCAAGACGTTACGTGTGACGTAAAATATAGTAACTTAAATAGAAGGAATGCAGCCATATACTGTACGCGTGTTCCTTTTAGAAACAGCATATACTGTAACCCCAAAGCTATGTTAATGCTCATAGTACGACCATTTCACGTATCAGAGAAATTCTTACAGAAAGTACTGCATATTTGCATGTTTGACATATATCTCTACAATTGAAAAAAAGCTTTTAGTAACAGGAAAAAGCAACTGGGCCAAGCAATTTTCTGGCATGGGAGCATATTGCTTCAGTTTGTATTTCATCGTTGAACGCGGAATTGTGGGATATATGACTGCCATCCATGTTTAAAACTGATCTTAATTTAAATTTATATGGACAAATCCTACACATGGCGCCTCCGTTTTCGTTATACATGAGGAAACTTACGGATATGAAAGACGATTCGTGCAATCACGACGCCAACGCTTGTATTCTCTAGAAACCACTGGAAATCAAGGCGGCTGAAGTTTTTAATCATGCATATATCACATTTCGCAGTTCCTCAGATTTAGCTGCCTATTGTTCGTCCCACAATAATAGAGAAGCACGGGTACTTGCGGGGGACACGAATTTTCATTTTGGATGTGTATATATATATATTTTCACTGTTGATGCTTGCATTTTATGGGTAAGATATGAAAAGGCAGCAAAAGGAGGGCGGAGAATGCGGAGGGTGGGGAGCTGAGTGACCGCAGCATTGAAACGCACCCAGTTAGGCAACATCTCGGGCCGATCGGCTCTTCCGCACAGGAGCAGCATTGCGTCCAATTCACACCGTCAAGAGGACTGACGTTTCCGTCACTTCCATATTTATTTCTGATTCGAGTAAATTGCATTTCTTACGTGTGCACCATTTTTGCAAAAGGGAAAAATTAAAGAGAAGAAATCTATTTAAGAAATCGACATGGTTATCAAAGTTTTCATAGCATCCTCCTCTGGGTCGACTTCGGTAAGAACTTAACTTGCTACCTTTTTCCATGGCATGCCATGTACACCCCAGATTTCGCATTTTTCATTTAAAACGATCAAATGTTTTAGCTGCACGTCGTGTTTTCGGGTCAAAATTTAGATTACTTGGAGGATCTCCATCCGATACATTGATCAGTAGGTAGCGATGCATGGTTTACTGCCACATAACTTAATTCTGTTGCATTGATGCCTTGAGCGAAATCTAATTGCGAGTGTTTTGAACGCGCGTCAGCCGTACGCCCATCAATGCATACAACTGCAGTTTTAGACGACTTAAATAGCAATTATACTATTGCAGTTAAACATGCACCGAGTGCACATTTTTGCTTTGGGGGTAAAGAACTAAAGGAAGGCGTACGATACTTAAAAGTGAAAAGCGGGCTCAAAGAGGGAAAATAAGTAGTGTTTTGCTGAAGGTCTATACTCTGTCGAAACTATATGCTGCTAGTTGGTTAATGCAGCCGGAAAGGGCCGGATACTTGTGGGCTCTGCAGATAACACGCTCGCCGTTTGCCGTCCTCTAAAGCGCCTGGTGCGACGCCTGTTTCACGTAACGGCGGGCAGACTAGCGGCGATAAACCGAGGCGGGGTGGTGGGCGCTATCGTGTGGCCTACCAGGCGCAGCTGGGTGTGAAAGCACTACAAATTTAAAACATGTGCTCTGTAATATATTTCTCGGTTATTGATTAAAGTATGCATAGTTTAATTTATAACCGATGTATACTGTCATGGAGAATAAAAGTATAATGCTTTAGATATATTAGGTTTTGGATATTGTATGTGTGTGTGTGTTATGCGAAACCAAAATCATTCCGATGCAAGGTCAGTATAGGCATTTTAAATTTCTGAATCTCGGAAAGAGGAGTCAGTTTCGTGTCTGTCAGCACTCCCCTAGTCTGGTACTTGTCTTGGCCTCCTGTCTTTAAGGACAGTCCATACCGCACGTTGCCAAGGTATCACGTTACAAACCCCGCAGGAGTGTGTGCAACTTCTGATATTTCCTGTGGATCTGGGGAAAAGTAACGGAAATCTACCACCTTGCTCTTACTCCACCAGAAAAACAGATCTTCTCTGTGCCACACAAACAGCGCTGCTTTTGGTGTGCTATAGGTATGCAGTTGCTCCTAAGCATCTGGTTAAATATCTCTGGCACAAAACGGGGTTGAAAGCATTAGTAGTCTGCAGTTGACCAAGCCTGATGCTAGCTGTCTCAATCATCCGGCTGTTTCCGACTCCTACATGGCATCTTGTACCTTCTCCCATGTTAATGACTCTCTCCGCAGCATAGTTAAACCGTTGTTTCTCCACGAGAACACGAAGTTACGCTTGCAAGGTTCTTAAGCGCATAAAAATACTGCGTCCTCGGAAATCAGTGTTTGAGGCCAGCTATTGAGGAACTTCCTTGTTTAGATGGTAAATGATCTCCAGGTAAAGGGGAAGCTGAAACTTACAATGGAGGATTTGTATTCAGTTATCTTTTATCCAAATTCCAACCATCGCTGCCCTTTATTTCCCCTTTTCTCAATATGTTACATGTGGCGTTCATTGACTGGGGGTAGAATGAGTGTATTGATGAAAGGGGAAAGGGTACCTCAGCCTGATTATGACGTGCTTTGGAGCGTTTTACTTGGTGGTTCTGGGATTTGGAGGAGCTGAATCCAAAGGTCAGGGCTCTGTGCAGCCATTTTCTGTGTTTATATTGAGCAAACAAGCTCAACCATGGTAGGGGAATCAAGCCTATCCTTTAGCCATTAGGCCTAGCAGATGTAATTTGTCTGTGTTCCTTGTCTGCCGTCTCCTGAAGTTTAGCTATAGCCTGGGGATCCTCGCAGTCATATTGTGACGTCAAGTCGCGCTCTGACACTCTATCTTCCTCCAAGTTAATGGATATCAGCCATTTGCATTTGATGCTGCAAGAGTTTCTGTAAATGGTATGCCTTTAACCCTATTAGCTATTTCACCAGGACGTTAATGGAGCTGCTCGTTATTTCCGTAACCCTCGATTACATGCAGTCTGGGCTGATTTAATTTTCGCAGCCTGTGCGCATAGAAAACCGGTGTGGACATTTTAGCCTGACATTACAATATAGGTGGTTTCTTAGGAACTATAGACTTTTCCTCCATCTAAACGTGAAGTCTTTTCAGAAGAAACCTTCTGCTTTGTTTTGGTATCGCTGTAGTACAGCATTATCAGTCTTATTTGTTGCCATACGAAATATATAAATAGCTGCATTTCCTGTAGCTACTACAGAAAAGTATATGTGGTGTGAATGTGTCCGTAAGGATTTATTGCCCGGTGCCTGGCCCTTCTCCTCTGCTACTGGTGTTACATGTCAGGCCTGTGGTTTAGCTTCAGTCTGAGCTTCTAGAAGCCCTTATCCAAACCATGCCTTAAGGTCGTCTGGGTCAGCAGTATGGGTGCAGGAGAAGCATGCTGCACTTTGTATCAAAGCCTAATGCAGCCTGGAACCTACAAAGCCTCCTCACAACTGCAGAGAGGCCTTTAAGCATCAAGAGAAGGCAGTTGGCGGGGGGGGCATCAACTAAATTGGGAAGCGGGGGGGCATGAAACATATTGAACTCCAATAAGCCGATGCCCGCAGTCTCGGCAGGGAAGCGTGGGCGGTCGGAGAGTGAAGGCTGACATGCACGGCGGCGGCCAGGATCGGGCACGTTCTGGCACGGCTTTTACGGGACACTCCTTTGGCTGATTCTCTGTGTCCGCTCATGTGTCCGGACGGCATGCTTGACGTGGGAGATCAGAGAGCGGAGTTTCTGTGCCGGCCCACTGTCACTTGAAGCACGGCTGGAAGCGATGCGACTGAGGCAAGAGGTTTTCAGGGCCTCGAGATGTTGGATGAAGGGATCGATCAGTTGTGGGTTCGGTGTGGGCAGGGCAGGGACGTCTTCATCGACACACGTGTCGCATGTGGGCAAAAGCGGACTTGAGGGTATTTACATCCAAATCAGGTGAACGGTGTAGGGGTTGCAACAGTTTTCATATGTGCCTCCCACTTGTTAAGGGACCAAAAGTAATGAGACGATTGGCTTCTCAGCTGTCCCATGGCCAGGTGTGTGTTATTTCCTCATTATCCCAATTACAATGAGCAGATAAAAGGTCCAGAGTTCATTTCAAGTGTGCTATTTGCATTTGGAATCTGTCGCTGTCAACTGTCAAGATGAGAGCCAAAGAGCTGTCAGTATCAGTGAAGCAAGCCATCATTAGTCTGAAAAAACAAAACAAACCCATCAGAGAGAGAGAAAAAACATTAGGCGTGGCCAAAACAACTGTTTGGAACATCCTTAAAAAGAAGGAACGCTCCGGTGAGCTCAGCAACACCAAAAGACCTGGAAGACCACGGAAAACAACTGTGCTGGATGACCGAAGAATTCTTTCCCTGGTGAAGAAAACACCCTTCACAACAGTTGGCCAGATCAAGAACACTCTCCAGGAGGTAGACGTATGTGTGTTAAAGTCAACAATCAAGAGAAGACTTCACCAAAGTGAATACAGAGGGTTCACCACAAAATGTAAACCATTGGTGAGCCTCAAAAACAGGAAGCCCAGATTAGAGTTTGCCAAACGACATCTAAAAAAGCCTTCACAGTTGTGGAACAACATGAGACCAAGATCAACTTCTACCAGAGTGATGGGAAGAGAAGAGTATGGAGAAGGAAAGGAACTGATCATGATCCTAAGCATACCACCTCATCAGTGATGCATGGTGGTGGTAGTGTCATGGTGTGGGCATGTATGGCTGCCAGTGGAACCGGTTCTCTTGTATTTATAGATTTTTTTGTTTGTTTAATTGTTTGTTTAATTTGAAATCCATTGTGGCGGTGTATAGAGCCAAAAATGTTAGAATTGTGTCGACGTCCCAATATTTATGGACCTGACTGTATGACTGAATGTCGACCCCCACCCCCCCAATCTGTGTCCCCCTCTGCTGGTCAAAAGGGCAAAGGACATTTAAAAAGGGACGCATTGTGTCATGCACACCCCAGAAACAACAGGAACATTCCAGAGAAGGGAAGGAAGAAGGTCACATGGGGAAGACAAACGGCTAGCTGGTTGATGTTGGTGGGCGACGCGAAGCCGCGTTTTAATGCGAAGGTCGGGGGCAGAGACGCTTCGGAATGTCATCACCGAGGCTGCAGGGCAGCCGCTCCCATCGGCGACAGAGAAATGGAAAGGGCTCCATGAGATAGAGACGTGTGGCCCATTTCCTCGCCAAATCAATTTAGCTTGGCATGTAAACAATGGAGGCTCTGTGATTAGCAGCCTCCGAAAGAGACGCCTGCCGCTCGCTGACGGTGGGTTGGGCGACAGGCCCACCGGTGACTGCATGACGCGCTTCCCAGCATGCATCAGCCAAAGTGGGTCAGCCTGGGTGGCGGCTTATAGATCTGAATGCGTTGTGCCCGTTTCGTGGGCCAGGAGGGCCGGCCGGCTGTGTTGTGGGCTGGGCAGGGGACTCCGAGATCCTCGGGGAAAAATCCAGCATTCAGCCCTACTCCAGTTACTCTGGTGGTTATGGGTGCGGCGAAAGCATTGTACTTAATTTCAAAATTGATACGCATCACAAAATCTGAGTGTATACACTGATAAAATAGCTAGGGGCAGAGGACAAGCAGTGTTTGCCACACAAACCATCCAAATTGTTCAATTGAAAACATACATATGAGTTTTTTATGTAGCAGTTTCGGGGACATTGACACAAATTTAATCTGTATTTTACTGTAATGACATTGCACTCGCTCGATTTTACAAATGTAAATGTGGAAATTAATGAATTGCACGAATAATACGAGCAGTAGTAATTGATTGGATTTCAGGTTTGGTGGCATGCCCCGGTGATGATGGTGTGAAGTGGAGGGGGCGCCGTTTATCGAGTGGAATCTGCCGGGGTGTGTTAGTAACGCCGCCGTTTATGGGATGGTCGGCGCGAGGTGCTGAGCGCTCGGCCCGCCGGGGCCTCCCCGCGTTAGCGCCGTGCGCGGCTGTCCGGGGGCGCTGGGAGAAGTGGGGCTCCTGGGTCTGGCGTCAGCCGGCCATATTTGGTGAGGGTTTTGGGCCCCTCCCCCGCCTCCCTCCAGATTCCCGGTTTCCGTAGATCCTTATTTGGTGGGTTTTCTGTGCTGCTACCGGCGACAAGACAGACCAGAACTTGGGGAGGAACAAGCCCCCCCCCCCCCCCCAAGAAAGAAAAACACACTCCCTCCCGATGCTGTTTGCATTAGCCTGAGTGTTTTTATATGTTATTTTTTTAATCTCCCCTGTTTTCTCTCCTCCCTACTGCAGTCTCAATTATTTTCCAGTTTATTAGCCACAAGGCACCATATTGTCCGTGTTGTGATTCTCCATTGAACATTAAAAGAGCACAACTCACTTAGACTAAACATCTAATTGCCACCATCAGAAATGCATCCACGCAGACGGGTTATTTATGCATCACCGTGTACAGGTGCAACGTGCATCTCACCTCATTATTACGTCCCTGGTTATCTCCTTTCCTTACCTCCCTCACAGATTATTTTCAGAATAGCAAAAGTTCAAGAAAAATATTTCATTTCTTCTGGGAATTATAGCGAACTTCCACAAGGCTGCAACAGACTGGCCATTTGATGTCTCGTATGTGAATTTTCGAAATTGTCATTGATAAAATATCTTTATAATCTGTTTGCCTCAGACTGTATGTCTTCTCTTTCTGATAACTGGACGTGCTTGTCTACCTATAAACCACGAGTTTGGACTGGATTCAAGACTCGAGCCGTAGATCAGCTGATTCACGCCGGGGACTCGGTGGGTTTGCTTTGACTGGCATTCCTTACCCGTCACATCCTGCCAGCCGGATAAAAACCAAGTATTTCCTGCAATCGGGGAACTCAAACACGGAAGCTTCTAATGGCAGAGCCCCAGGTTCAGAGGCCATCGCGATAACGGCTAATCTGCTCCACACTGACATTTACCTTCAGTCCAGAGGCGCCGGTAGAAGTTCCAGTAATTTCTGGATTATTCTGGCTTGTAGGTTACCCCAGGACAAAAATTTGCAATAAGGACGTCTCTTCGTCTGTGGCTTTGTGGTGCCTTGTGACACAAAATGACTGAAATGTAACTGTTTAGACGTTAACGGTTTCTGGGTAAGGGGGGAAAAAAAAGAAAAATGTTCTCAGTGCAAATTTGGCTAGCTAAGCACTGAGTTTAGAAGTTAGCAGCATACTGCGTGCTGGCTTCTCAGCGAAACCACAGAGGAAGAAGAGGCACGCGAGCCCAGAGGAAGATACGACCAGCAGAATTGGGCTTCATCTAAAATAACTACCTGTCACAGACATCAGGACCACAGGATGGTCCTTTATCGCCTGGACCTTCCGCTTATTTTTTGTATCTGTTTGGGCAAAGACCCTAGATCTAAAAATCTACGTTAAGACGGGTTTACTTTTGTGATTAGACGTCGCTTTAATTTTACACTTAACAGGACAGTTCGAAATCCCTTGATTTATAGCTCCCCTTATCTGCCCCAGGATCCCAGTATCACACCGTTCTGTTCTTACTGGGCTGCGCACCAGTAATCCTCCTATGAACGTGGCCTTACTAAGGAACGCATGTTACACTGATGTAGGTGACGGTTATCAGTATAGTAATGGCACAAGTTTTATTTTTCATTATAGTGACTTGAAAATCATGTTTGATTAATGTATAGTGGGGGGGGGCTTTTCAGGCCATGTCCTGGTCAAGAGGAATAATCAATTTAACAAAGTTAGTAAAAAATCCAATGTGTAAAATCACCTTTTTTATTTGATTTCCTGGATTATTAACAGTGACATGTTCAATTTAAATTCCTTTTTATAAAGCTCCTTCCCCACCATGGTTGGCTGAAACAATGTAACACTGAATTGGAGCGTGGCACTTACTGACACTGAATGTATATTGAATTATGTGCGTTATAATTTTTACAGTGTAATTTTAGTTCTTAACGGTCTTGATTTCATTTTAGCCAGTCCATGCTTTGTGAACTTGCGTGTGTCTAGGGTCACAAGTCTGGGTTTTAACAGCTACTGGTTTCCTCTTTCTAGAAGGTTCTGAGCTTAGCTGTTTGAACCTACAGTTCAGGGTGGCTGGATGAGGATGTCCGGGACTGGTGTCTTGCCTTATTTTACTAACAAATACCAGCATTTATATATATATACACACACACACACATACATACAGGCCTGTATTTGTATCTGATTTCCTTTTCATGCGATTGGCTGGCACATTAACTGCCGCCATGCTATTGGCAGTACCGTGCTGAGCAGTGGCTGAATGGAACAAATCCTCTAGATGGCGCTGGAAAGTCTATTATGAGGCCCAGACCAGAAACGGATCCAGTACAGCGCATGCCCTCAGGCACCCGAGATCTATCCACATGTCTCGATACAGTTAGACAGCGATGGGATTTCTAAAATAGCCTTTTTGTTAGGTCGAATTTTTGCGGTTTTTAAAAGTACGTTTGATTATCGGCTCCAGGTTTCTTGCTGATTATTGTACTGATAACACGCCTTCTGTTTGTTTTCTGATTTTTCGGCCTGTTCAGTGACCAGGTCAGGAAAATGCACAGCACTGAGCTGGCTGGGTTCCTGACATTGTTGGCAAGTACTTGACTTTTCCTCGTCGCTGTCCGTGGGCTGGACATTTTTGCAGGTTTTCCCTTGCCACAGTGGCCAGGGTTTAGTTACTGGGGATCAAGGCCCAGGGCAGGTGGACCAGAGCCTGTTCAAGGCTCCTCCCCTGCTGTGTGCATTGTTAACTCCCACCCTCATCGTCAGGGATGGGGGGTGGGAGCCGCGTTCCCCAGTTTTGTTTACTCATGTTGCTCCTAACTGGCTTGCAGAGGAGTGGTGTCTCAGTGGGCCAGTAGAGGAGCCAAAGTCAGACATCACAACAAACCACAGAGGAAAAACCGTATCTCCGTAAGCCAAATTTATGTTGTGTATTTGGAAGGTTGATGAAACGTGGTGAAGCGGCACTTTCGGATTCCTCCGCATGTCCTCCTGGCGACCCCCCCCTCAGAACTGTGTTTCCCGCCCCATTCAGATCAAAAAGCAGCAGCAGGATGTCATGGGCTTCCTGGCGGCCAACAAGATCGATTTCGAGGAGTGCGACATCGCGGCAAACGAGCAGAACCGAAAGTGGATGCAGGAGAACGTTCCGGAGAACTCCCGGCCTGCCACCGGGAACCCACTGCCGCCGCAGATCTTCAATGATGAGCAGTATTGCGGGGTGAGTCTCGAGATTGGATTCCCTCAAACCTAAAGACGTACTTGACGGTGCTTGTGTTCCCTCATTCCCTTTTGATGTCGTCTTCCCTTGGCAAAGTACAGTTCTGATACTCAAACAGAAGTATGGAGGGTGGTAAAAACCAGCGGATGTCGTTCTTGCCCCACCCCAAGTACCGACAAGAACAATCTCATGATTCATGCCCCAGGTTCAGTCTTGGGGGGCCTCCTAGCAAAAACACTCTTGCCGAGAACACGAGTGTGTTCTTTGCATTTTTGGTATTGATAAACACCCAGAGCTTAGGTTTCGCTTCTATGATATGTTGCGAACCAATAAGCAGGCTGACTGGTTACTATGGAAGCGCCCACAACTGTGCACTTGACTGGCTGACGAAAAAGGCCAGTTGGTGACTGCTAGCTTAGCCGTATGATACAAGCACTGATGCAGGCTGGCCAGTGGCATTGAGCTTGAATGGTCATCTACTTGTGGGTTTTTCCCTGTTGCTGAAGATCTAAGGCAGATGAAAGGTAAAATTTAACGGTACATTTGCTATTCTACTTACAAACTTTCAGACGTATGAACGAAGAGGACTGCAAGTCCAAATTGTGTTCATTGGGCTCCCGTTTTCTTTCTGCAACAGCAATTTTTCTGCGCGCCAATTCTGCCTAATAAGATTTCTGGCTGCTACTCCCGCCGCATAGCAGCGTAGCGTGCAAACTCCCAGCATCCTAGTTCTTTGTACTTGCATATACCCTTAAAATTATGTTGAATAACGACTTGCGAACATTTCAAGTTACAAACGGCGCCTCGGAACGTAACTCGTTCGTAAGTAGAGGAGCGTCGGTATATCAAATTTTTATTGATTCTTCCAAGATTGTGTCATCCATCCATCTGTGTTCCAAAACCACTTATCGAAATTGAGGCTGAATCTTATCCCGGGAAGATCAGGGCACAAAGGAGCAGAGTTGGTGAACAGGATGTCACACACTCACACACGTAAACAAAGGGGAACTTGGAGACCTCTCACAGCCTTGGCATCGTGAGGCGAAATTGTGCTTCCTACTGATCCAGCAAATGATTGTCATGCTTCTTTTACTCTCTCTTTAAACATTTAGGAAGACTTCCTGTGACTCAGTCTTTTCTTCCCCCAGAATTACGAGGCCTTTTTCGACGCCAGGGAAGAAAATGCTGTTTATGCATTCCTAGGCCTGACCGCTCCGCCTGGTTCCAAGGTGGGTTCCAGCCTGACCATCTGCTCTCTCATTGGTCACATCCCACCCCCCCACACACCGGCCTGCTCTTACGTACCTGCCACTCAAAAGGAAGAGCGAGCACATATGTACTGTAGCCATCGTGTTATGATGATTTACGCATCTTTTTGGATGGTGACTTAGGATGGTGGATGACGAATTATACAGCATTATGTGACCAAGACGTGAGGTGTGCATACCATATTTGAAGGCTTGTATTTCTCAGTTTGTGTGAACAGTGTGTGTCTGCCTGTATCTGTGTGTCTGTGTTTATGTAGTTGCTCCCTCAGAATTGAGGGCTGCGATAGCAACAAAGACGGTATAAGTCAGGCAAGACCGGCATAAGAAGAGTCTGAAATAAGCATAGTAGATGTAGCGAGTGAGATGGCAGTGACCGGTGATGTGAAGGTCACTGTAGGCACAGGCTGCCTTCGAACAGATAACTCCCAAAACACGAGTTGGCCAGCAATGAGATGCAAATTTTATTCAGGAACACAACTCCACACTATGGGCCACTCTAACTGGCATGTAACCCCGACTGACAATGGGAAACTGGTCCCAAGCATCACACACACACACACACACTCTCTCTCTCTCACATACACACACATACACGATGGCATACATATCTATATGGGGACCTTCTTTTCATTTCTATAGGAAGATCCCTAATCCGAGTCAGGACACCGTTAACCCCGACCCAGCCCTAACCTTCACCATATATAACCAACCACGACGCGAGACATTTCTGCATCCATGCAAACACACACACACACGTGTAGGTGTCACTACTAAGCGCTTTCCATTCATCCTGTATTAAGAAGCGTCGCACACGTAATGAGAATCCAAGGCTTTGCTAGACCCTTGTCCATGGTTCATGTTCAGCTGACCATTTGTCCCACATGAATAGGCTTAGTATCTGAAAGCAGCAGTGCCCCCTACAGGTAAACGCCCACATCAATCTCGCACTCACACAGGTGAGCAGCTTCAGCCGCCATGCCCAGTGTGCAGGACAGCATGACAGCTGTAGCCAATAAGAGTAATCTGTCAATGGCCAAATAACTTATCAGCACCGGCCTTTTTTTATCGCACCCCCCCCCCCCCCCCTTCCCCCCACTCTTCCTGCACCACAGGTCAGCATGACCCCGCAGAGTAATGGCTAACACTCATATAGGCAGGGTGTTAATTAAGCTGAAGCTCCTGTCTTACTCCGTCAAGCTTGACTGGTCCCAGCATCCCATTTATCCTCCTCCAGTAACTGCCCATAGTCCCTGCACCCTTTTAATTAGATAACCCCCCCCCCCCCAATGCGCATGCACGCACACACACACACACACACACACACACACACATACATACATACATAATAAGTACAGAAGTACAGGCTTGTAAGTTCAGCATTCTAATCAATCTGCAGATACCCACACTAATACCCTTGATTTCCCAAGATGTACCAGCGTATCACGAATCAAGGAAGCCAGAACTTTGCAGAAGTCTCTGACCCACACCTTCTGAGAAGGTTGTTGCAGGCAGGGAGAAAAAAAAATTTGAATAAAACTCACAGGCAGATTAATAATGGGCCCTTTCTCACTGCGGCCCGCTTTTGGCACGTTACCGATGAAATGCCGCTGACAGCTTTTGTAGTCGGCTGCCAGGCACCTCGCCGCAGCTTCTTGCAATGCGGGAGACTGACGGAAGGAGTAGCTGATGGTTTGCGGTTGACGTTTGCATGGAATACTTGTGTCCTGCCTTTTCAGTACTTCAGTTTTCTTGACCACAAGCCAGAGTCTGCCGATCCTGTTCTTGAAGATGCTTTTGCAAACTTTTGTATGGAGGACAAAATCATTTACAGAAATATTTAATGGAGCTGTGGGGAAACGTTCTGTTGAGAAAATAGACGGAAAAGTCAAATTGACAGACATTTCCTGTTTGTACGTGTTTGAAGGGGTTAGGCTAATAGTGCCAATGAAATAACTACCTTTCTCATTCTCTCAACAGGAAGCAGAGGCCTTAGCCAAAAGGCAACAGCAGTAGTCAGCAACTGTCTTCCATGGTCATCGGCGCCCTCTAATGTCAGCCTCCAGTACTTCAGCTCGATGCCAGTGCATTCTGGGAGGGCGTTCATAATCACAATCTTTGCGTCCTCTGTTAAATTCAGTCACGCCATTTCACTTCATGTTTATTTGGGTCATTTCCTGTCATTTTGAATTCTTTAGCTTCCTGCCGGTGTTTTAAGAGCGTATAACATGGGGAGGGGGGGTCCATGAATGTGTTCGTCTTTACAGCCATCCTGTTCAGTCAACATCTGAAAACCATGACATGCAGCCTGTCACACACATGCTCCACTGCAGATCCTACCATATACTGTGCAGCATTTTGAATGTGCTACTTTATGAAGAACTCATTCCTTTGACCTAGTAACCTTCAAACCTATGAGCCTTAATACAGCTTGCTGCAAATAGTCACCTTATTACATTATATTAAATCATATAGGCAAGTATATTTGCACTGATATAAGGATGTTTGTTATACTTGTGCTAAGGGTACCAGTTCATTTATCTGATGCACAAAATGTATTTGTTTCCTAATGTAAGTCTTAATGTGCTTTTTTTTCTTCTCTGTATTTTTGCAGCCTTTGTTTATTTAACAGAAGTTGACCAGAAAATGCCAAATGTTGAAGTTACATTTTAATACCACAGACAATTATATTCTGTCTTAAAGAATGGGTTAGGAAGATAAGATGGTAACATTGAAAGAGACTAGTGACAAAGGTTTGGTGTACTGATGGCTCACGTAGCCACTGAAGAATCGTTGAGAAAAATGCATAGAACTGTATTCATCTACAATTTTTTGTGCCATTCACGTATTTTTAGTATTTTGAGGGACTTTTTTTTCTTTTTCATTTGTTCAGTCAATTTGAGGTAATTCTGAAATGGGTATCCGTAGCATTAGTGTAGAAATAAAGCTGCAACGCTTGTAAGCCACCGAAAAAAAATCTAAATTGTTTCTACGGTTGTTTTGGAAATAATAAAGACGCAAATCGAACTTTCGTCGTTTGTGCTTTTATCACTAATACTGCCGGAGAAACACGTACGCCATAGGTATGTTAATTCCCGGGCACTCACAAAACCTGATTTTTCTTACGTTTTGGCAGGCACCAAATGTCTTTATAAACCCGATACCTGAGTCACTGTGATGGCGATTTTACACGTGCGCTGCAGGATAAAATCCCAGTTGGCGGAATTGCTCTGGTAATTCGAGTAGCTCTTCAGACTCCTTTGCAACCGTAATCTATCCGCGTAGCGCTATTTGCCGTGGGGAGAGATCCCTGCGGAGGATCTTTAGCAATCCATTTAATTTTTCTTTTTTATCCAGTCATTCCCCAAAAGTAGCGCCAAAAGAGCGAGGCTGAGCCAGATTGCAAGTGCTGTTCTGCTTCGGATCAAGACAGACTTGGTTCCCTGTCACGGGGATTTCTGTACGCCGCCCCACCCAATTCTTGATTCGGGACACGTTTGTACCAGTTTATTTAGGAATGCCATCGCATTCATTATTTCTGTTGCAAATTAGAAAGTAACAAAATTTAGCCAAACCACATGTCCCCGATACTCTTGAAAATTCTGGTACAGGGTGACGGGTAAGAGTAAGACCCGGGATCGGGGATAGAAGCTGTGCGGCTTTAGCACAGCTGCGGCACCAATAAACCGACTGCTTCTCTGCGGCCCTGCTGGGTGTTTCACATGGAGGGGAATACATGACTTAGTGTTTTGTGAAATGCTGGAGTAATTGTCTGTGTCTAATCACGCAATATCCACAAGGGGATTTTCTTCCTTTTCGTAATCCGTGAGAAGACGCAGTTATAAAGCTACACTAATTACGCGAGGCTAGTGTTTTCATAATTTAGAAGTAGGCCTAAGTCTGGCATTTTCACCGAATAGCCTCTGTATTTATGGGGAATTTTAAAAGGAACAAATAAATATGTATATTAAACGGACGGAGGGCGACAATCCTTTCTATTTTATCTCCCATCGAATAAGAGAACTGGAATCTTTCAGTTAATAATATGCATGCTATGGCTGGATTTGCAACAGTTTTTTTAAAAGTGATCATTTCTGCTTCATCTTTTCTCAGTGATATTGTTAAATATAAATAGTTCATTTCGACGGAACAAGGTACCATCCGTTTTGTGATTTACAAGCTATAAATGTAAGATATCCATTTAATGCATTGAGGTGTAGTTAATTAACTGTTAATTAAGTGCTAAATATTTATATCTGGCTTGCACATGCACGCAAATCTTGGCATTGAGAGAAAGCAGACAGAAATGGTTCAGTCTGGGCCATGTGCAGTCTGCGTAACTGGTGAATGACTTGGCTGGGGAGGGGCCACATATGCCAGGGGGGAGGGGGGCAGCCTCAGGAGGACCTCATGGCGTGGGAGACAGGCATGCAAGTCCATGGCCAGAAAACCGTGACCTAAAATGGATGCCAGCTGCGGCAGGGGGGGCCGGCGGCAGGTGGAGGGAGGCACAGCCGTGGCTGGGCGGGGCCACGGCTCACGGCCATTTGGGGGGGGGTACATGGAGCCGACAGGGAAGTCTGCTTGGGGGCAGATGCCGTTGCCTAGGAAACGGAGCATCTGGGGCTAGAATGGTAGGAGACGATAACAAACAGGAGCTATTACTGCCAACCACAAAGGAGGGCTATTTCAACAATGACACTGCTGACTCACCCTGACCATTAATACCCCAGGCTAAGCTTCTTAGAGTTCAGGAGATGTCTGTTTAGCAAGGTGAGCAAATAACTGAACGTAAACATGGCCTGAAATCCTAAAAAAAAGCAAGGCTTTCAGGCAGAGGTAGATAGTTCAGGTCCAGAAAGTAAAAGTCCAGACCAAGATTTTGTCTCCACCAAAGACTTGAGAAAAAGGCATCACAGTCACAGAGTGCTCAACTGATGAAACGAAATCCTGGTCTGGATTTGTACTTTCTGGAGCCGAACTATTCTCTTCTGGTTTCAGGAAGCCTCAGGGTAGAATGTGACAGATGCTATCTGCTCATTGTTCATTGAGAGTGTCTGACGGAACACCTCAGAAGACGCTGAGAAGATCATCAGGTAGGACGAGAGGTCAGGTGAGCAAAATAAGGGGCAGGTGTTGGTAAAGGGCAAGTGAGGGGCCTTGTGAGCAAAAGAGTGGAAAAGAATAACCTGTAGATGATTTTGTCCATTATAAAGCCTGACAGTAGACAGGATACTATGGTCAGAGATGATGAAAAATCACATCATTTTCTTGCTATCTGTCTTGAGCTGTGGTAACGCATAAACTTCCCCACTGTGGGATCAATGAAGTCCTATCTACTCTAATCTCATTCATCTGATTATGGCCGTCCCGAAAGTGGTCGAAAAACAGTGAAGGAAGAAAAACACATTAGTCAGGTGTTCATTCATCCCTTAAGGCTCCGTCTTACAGACACCTTCTTAGAAGAAGTTTAAAAGTATCTGGGCGTATATCTCAGTGGCCACTGGTTCCTGTTTTTCCGTTGTGAAACAGCTTCGAGAGCTCCGCCTCCTCACTGAGCATTCAAAGACGGACGGCCATAGCGCTGTCAGGGCGGCCGACGACGTGAGCGGCCTGTGTATCTGCTCTCCGCGCCGCATACCGGGCAGTCTCTTCCCTGTTGCTTCTCCATCCAGGACTGTCGGTAAGGCATCTGACGAGCTTGTCTCCTGTAATAACAATGGGCGTATTTACAGGGCACCTTTCACAAACTCAGTGTTGCCTGACAAGTAGGAGGGGGGGAAAAAAGGATCTATGTAGTTAAGGAAATGTTCAACAAACTGGATGGTCTCTGAGTCAGATTTAAAAGTGGACATTGAAGAACTGTTGTGTTTGATTATGGGTGTCTGTCAGATGTCTGTCTTTGTGGGAAGTTCTCTGTTCCTGGATGGTAGGATGGCTTTACGGGTAACGTCGCTGTCACGCACTTTCGGGGGTTGTAATCTGGCTCTGGGTCTGGGGTTGTTTGTCATATGTTCGTCCGTTGTGTTTCCTCTGGGTTTTCATACCAAATTCCCCATTCCCCCTTCCCCCTTCCCTAGCCATTACTCTGTGAGGGAACGGGCATCTGGGTGGATGACCTTGGAGATGGATTGGCATCCCACCAGGGAATAACCCACTCCGTCTCCTATGGTTCCCACGGCCACAAAAGTGGTTGCTAAAAACAGATGAATGGCAAATGTCTTCCTTTTGGTCTTGAAGATACCTATTACACGTGGCTCCACAACGGGGCTCAATCTCTGCTTATATTTTTGCTGAAAAATGTTTTCTTCAGGATATTCCACAAGAATCACCACGTATACACTGAGCTTGCTGGAATGTTCCATGGACATGAAACCTGGTATCAGCTGATGGTTTACGGACGGTCCTCTAACCAGTGACCTCTTTCACCCAGGCCTCACGTTTGACCCAGCTGAGTTATGCTGAGTGAGAGCTTCCTGTCTGTGCTCAGGTACAAGAAGGAGGTGGTGGACAGGACACCCCCAAGCCCTGGCACCAGAGGAACCAACACCTTCACTCACCCTGTCGAGGTCACCCCAGACCTCGTAAGGCTAAAATCTATCAAAGGTGAGGGAGACATTTTCTTGTAAGTCATGAAAAGCAATGAGGATAAATAGTGTAATTCAGTTTAATACTAATCACTTTGCTTGCTTGGTTATCTGTAATTTCATGTAAAGGTCAAGACAAGCCGCCAGGCATGTCAAAAGCTGTGGAGAACCTGAGCTCCAAGGTGTTGGCCCAGCCAAGCCCCACCCTCTCTATCCCTGGCACCGAGGGTCACCCCTACTTGGGACTGGAGCTCTACCGCTCCTGGTGCTGCCCCAGCTTTTGCAAAGATTACCCCGATCTCCAGCTGGGAGGGGACCTTATTGGAGACAAGGCTTCCGAGAGCCCCGTCCTGGACGATAAGGCCTACGGCGGCCCGTTTCTGAAGTCCGAGGATTTGGCCGAGATGGTGCCCCTTCTGCTGGAGCCAGTCATCTTGGATCCACAGTGTGATGTGGCGCCTCCGGCTGGAGGGGCAGCAGACAGCAGCATCACCCTGTCAAGGGAGCCACAGTCTGATTCGATGCTCAACAGCTACCTGGAGAACAAGCAGCTGGAGGTTTACTTGCAGCACCTACAGGAC
This sequence comes from Pollimyrus isidori, assembly GCA_019775955.2. Lineage (NCBI taxonomy): Eukaryota > Metazoa > Chordata > Actinopteri > Osteoglossiformes > Mormyridae > Pollimyrus > Pollimyrus isidori. Next base: position 14,166,241 of record JABFDZ020000002.1, read on the forward strand.
ATGCTGGCCCGGGGGGGCTCTTCACCCAGCTGCATGCTCCCTCCCAGCCTGGCCTCCCCTAACCTGGCCCCGTCCACACCAGCCCTGTCCAGTCCCCTCCAGTTCAACCAGCATCAATCCATAGAACATCGTGCAGTGGATCCTCTGACCTCCCAGTCCAACACCGCTATCAGCTCCCACTTCAGCTCTCCTGTGCTACGTATCTCCAACTCTGATCCAGGGAAGAGGCAGGCTTCTCTCTGTCACCATGACCTGCAGGCGCCGTGCTCTACGAAGCCGGGTCAAAATCCAAACCCTCGGTGAGAACCATGCTTCTTTTGGCTGGTAACTCTGGAAACATCCCAGATAAGTTCAGGTTTCCCTCATATAGTTGCTGACAGTAGCTAAAAGTAGCTAACTAGATCACAGGCATACAGACACTGGCCTTCCTTAAGAAGGAACAGTCCAAGTCATAATAGACCAGCTTTACTCTAAACCAGCGTTTCTCAAACCAGTCCTCGAAGACCACAACCCCCAAGATGGTCCATATTCTCACTCCCTCCTAACTCCCAGCAAAAGTGAGACCAAAAACTGGACTGTCTGGGAGTCTTCAAGGACCGGTTTGAGAAACACTGCTCTAAATGGGTCTTTGAGGCTGTAAAGACAAAAGACCGCAGAGGGGGGGGGGGGGGGGGGGGGGGGGGGGGGGGGGGGGGGGGGGGGGGGGGGGGGGGGGGGGGGGGGGGGGGG
>JABFDZ020000002.1:14167069-14183661 GCA_019775955.2 Pollimyrus isidori
CCCACCCCCCCACATTTGACATGATGTGACTTCCTGTCTGCTCAGAATTCTGCGCTATTTCCTGTTTCTTATGTGTGACTTGTAAGCGGGCGAGAAGATACAAATAGTTGTGTGACGCACGACATTTGCGATATCTGTGGAACTGCATGTGCAGGAAGTCATATTTCTGGAACAGTAGAGCACGCAAAGTGGGAAGAGAAATCGATACCGTTCCGTATGAATGGTCCGTCCTCCCGACAGCTGGAACCGCGTATTCTTCCCTGAATTCAGCTAATATAAGCGTGACAGTCACGCAGACAGGGAGCCACAGAGATGGGGAAAACGGGAACCCGTACAAGACAGAAGAAATTCGCTGAATCTCATTCTTTGTAAAGCAAGATGCTTGTGGTTCACGGGATTATAATAGCACTGTATTTTAAGAAATGTGACACTATCCATTTAACCATTATGATTTAAATGTTATATATCGTGTACGTAGATAATGTGTTTTACAAAATAAATACAATCGTCTTGATGTAAAATATCCATTGTCTTTTTATTTATTCCTGCCATTGCCTGTAAAGATATCTTTAATTGAGGAAGGTGCTATATAATGTCTTGCCTCACACCTCTGAGACCAGGGCTCGAGTGCCAGGGCTCAATGTGTGTGGAGATTGCATGTTCTCCCCATGTTATTGTGGGGTTTCCTCAAGGTACTCTGGTTCACGTCCAAGTTCAAAAACATGCTAAGGTTAATTGGAAATTGGAGTTACATTTTGCCCATATAGGTGTGCATGTGTGAGTCTGCCTGTGATGGGTTGGTACCACACCCTGGTTTGTTCCATGCCTGTAGCCTCCAGGGTAAACTGTGGTCCGCCCCCCATTTGACAAGTAGTTAAGGAAATTGATGGATGAAAACATTTAATCTGTGTCGATAAATGGCCAAAACGCCATTTCAAAGGCGTACGACATAGAGTAAGCATATCTCTTTGTAAACGCCTGCCATCTTCTGTCTCATTTTGGTATTGCGTCGTTTTTGTTTTTGTTTTTTTTAAAAAAAAACAATTACTGAATCAGCCTCGATTTGAATACACTGCGAATAGAACAAAGTTTAGTAACTCAGAATCTTCGGGCCAAATGAGACACAAGATTTTTTTGAATTGGCTATAACCAGCGGAATAAATTGCCGTGTAAAAAGATTGTTTCAGTATATCATTTATTATTTTCCAATTTACCGATTCAGAGCACATATGCTAACAGAGTTGATACACAGCCAATCTCTACCAGTCATCCAGCTATCCAAATATTTTCTGATGCTCACATCGTCATGCTTCAAATCAAGCCAAGTCAAGTGGGGCTTTATTGTTAAAGCAACCATATCCAGGACACTGCATAAGGTGACGCAAGATTTCCCCGGTCCACGGTACTACAAGCCCACAGTTGAGCGATGAATTAAACGCCTGGTGGTGATGTTTGTACGGGGAATCCCCCACTAAAATTAGCCACGACAGTGTTCCTGAGTATAACCAGTGTAATAAACTGTAATGTAAAAAAACATTTTCATTATGTTATTTATTAATTGCCATAAACAATCTCCTTCGGAGCAACATATGTATTAACGTGGTCGGTGCAATTCATATTAGTCATCCAACTATCCAAACATTTTCCGAATCTCACTTCCTCGAGTTTTTTTTTAAAAGTATATTAGGATGGGGGCGCTGGTGGCAAAGTTTGCTGGGCCGAGGGCGGGGGCTTCGGTTTATAATTCGGCACCCCCTCAGAAGACGACGCCCCCTAGGCGTCATCTAAAGGGTTGACTGGCGTGTCATCTAATTCTAAAGGGTTGACTGACGCCAGGAATGGATTCGCACCAAAAAGCGCACTGAAATTTGCTGTCAAGCAAATATTTTCTCGGCTACTGGGCTGCATATATGATATTTAATGCCGGGGCATCGGGGAAGAACTTTCAGATTTTCTCAATTGCCGGTCTGCGCCCGACTGGTACTGCTCTATGATTATATGTAATGGATATTATTGGTCTGATGGCTTTGAATGAGTCCACATCAGCGTCGCAAAGTAACAATGTGCAAACTCAATATATCAATGTAAACGATTGGATGTTTACGCTGGAAACTGTTTCCACGTCGACACATCCTCATATTTTTAAATCTACTTTAGGATGCTTTGGAGATGCATTAAGTATAGTTAGTCTTTTCTATTTGTTTTCGATCCAGTTTGCCTGTATTACGCATTTATTAAAAATCTTATCCTATTCTTCTGTTCGGGCATGAAAGAATAACGTTTGCGGTAACGTTAAGGAATTATAATGCGTTAGGCGTTATAACTTTAAAATTAACGAGAATGGATTAACTTTGACATGCAATTTTTCACAACCCAATGCTGAGATTTTTTGTAATAACTTTTATCTAAATTACTAAAGGGCTTATTTCCAGCCCTCACTATAACGATCTACAAACTAAGAACATGGCGGAGGGGTCCTGGGGTAATTGGTTTAGCATCCCTCTCAGCTCTGGCCTGTGGTGTTCACACTGCTATACTGTGAATGGTGCCAAGGGTATTTAAGGGCCTTTTTCTGCCAGTTATGTCCCACTGCTAGCTAAGCGATTCCTGTGCTTATTACCATCTGGGTGCTTCTAATATAGGATCTACAGCTATGGGGACTGGTTCGCTATGGAAATACTGGCGGGTGTTCCTGCCACCGCACTCCCTCCCTCCACCTGGCTGATGCTCCTGAGCATCGACTCCCAGCCTGCACGGGGCTTGGGTTCGGCTCTTCTCATCATTGGGCATAAAAACCAGCGGGGCAGCTACAGGGATATCATGGAACGCTCCTCTGCCGTGTCGGTTGTCGTTAAAGGCTGGCTGGCCTCTTCTACATCGATATGCTGACGTGACAGTATTCACGGGAACATCTTCGAACTCAGGAAACAGGCCCGTCCTATTTGTGGCATCAAGGTGCTGTAAACATTTCCGCAGGATCAGTAACAAGCAGCTAAATAAGAAGGCGATATTAAATATCAGGTCGTTGCTACGTTGAAAAATGATGAATGAAAGTTAGTGTGGGCCCTTAGCCATCTTAGGAAGGACTGTGTAATGTGAGATGTTTGAGATCCTCCCACATAAATCCTCCATGCCTTTGTTTCGGTGCCCCCCCCCCGGACCTCCTGGCTCGCCTGCATCTTCCTCACCTCCACAGCGTAGCACTTCTGCGGCTCAGAGGGGCTCCTGCTACGATTCTGCATGTCCCGGCACACCTGTCCATGAGGCGGAATCGCCCGCGGCCTTTAAAGAAGAACTGAATCCCAAAGAGCCATGAGAACACTTCCCAGCATCCAGTCCGAAAGTATTTAAAGTCGCAGGTTTTACCACTGCATCTCGCCACTGCATCTCACCACTGCATCTCGCCACTGCATCTCACTACTGCATCTCGCCACTGCATCTCGCCACTGCATCTCGCCACTGCATCTCGCCACTGCATCTCGCCACTGCATCTCTGGCTGCACTTTCGTCCCGAGGGCGGTGAGGACCCCGGTCTTTTTCCAGGTGTCCCTCTTCATCCTGCATAGATGCCGGTAACTCACTCAGACTCCTTTCTCTGTCCTTTTTGCCGTCCAACCACATTATTCTGGGTGGGGTGTGGGGGGGGAGGTGATCACCTACCCCTCAATAATCTCAACATGGCTCTGCTGTTGTAGACTGCATTTTCCCTAAAGCCCCATGTGTACTTGGAGATTTGCATGCCCCCCTGCCTGCCTCAGAGGGTCACAGTCGTGGGGGTGGGGGGGGGGGTCATTGTTGTCACTACAGCTGCCAGGTACAGGCACGGATATCACGTCCCCTCAGCCCATCTCAACATGGTGGGGGAAACATCCATGCAAATCCATACATTTATGTAAACCATAATTTTTACCTATCTAATAAATAATTGAAAAAGAATTCAATTTTATGGGATAATTTATGTCGACATCTGTACTTTCTTTCCTTTTTTTTTTACGTGGTGCAGTTTTGTGAGGTCAGTCAGCACCGTGAGCATTGCCTTCTTGCTAAAACCACGAAGAAGCACACGGAGACCGACCTATCCCAGAAGTCCAGCGCCATCGACTGCTGCCTGAAGAAGGGGAGCAGCGTCCATGAGACTCTGGTCATTCAGGATGTCCATGTGCTGAAGCTGGCCATCCATCTGTTTCACAATCCCCCTCTGCTTCTTCTGAGGGGCCCCGGGGCCGGTGGACTGTGTCCGTCCGAGAGCTGAGCTCATTCAGCCCGCATTCTCCACCTTGGCTTCCTCTAACTCAGAGCCCATTATCATCTATAGGGATCTTCTGCAGATAGTTTTTTTTCCGGGTCTTCTTCATGTCAGGTTTCCCTGCAGCTTCATTTTAGCACGGCCACAACGGAATCATGTTCAAAAGCAGCAACAGGTTGCAACACACTTAGCAGGACTGCTGGAAGTGACAATAATAAACATGGCGCCCCCTAGAGTCAGTCAGTAAATCCATCCAGATAAGTATGAAGGTTACAAATAGCCAGATTTTCAAAATGCTTAATACAATATATTGTATTTATGGGTGGCATAGTGGCTTAGTTGGTAATACTGTGACTGGTGGTTCAATTGTGAAACACCAATAAAGTGTGTGTGTATGTGGGGGGAGTCATGTATATATTATATGATGGTGACCAACTATTCCCATAATGTGCTAATAATGTGTTGTTTTTATGATCGTTTTTTTGTTCCTACAAGGGGAAACTACATTTTATTAAAAAAAAACAAATCTGTGACTGCAATAAAAAACTAAGCCTGTTGAAAGTCTGGTTTTGTTTGGTTACTGATGGTTTAGGGGTGCATAGGGGTTAATTATAGGCTGTCATACTGAATCTGTGTGTGAGGGTGAGTGATTTGCATGGTCTAATTGGTGCTATGTGTTCCTCTGAGTATTCCAGTAACTGCAGTGTAAATTAATGCTGTTAGGTGAACTGGCATCACTAGCCCATGTTTGACTCCAGCACTGTACCAGTGCACCAACAGCTGGGTGATATGGGGGAGCTGGCCAGCAGGGCATAGTAATAACCCATAATGCATCTCTCCCACGGCAATGCAGACCACAGCTGTTGGACTGTAATGTGGTGTTTTGATGTGTCAAAAGCGAAATTATACATGCATACAAATATCTAAAATTAGCATGCTAAGTATCTGTAAATTGCTCTGGATCATATTAGTAATAGACAAACTAATTAATAATAAACAAATGAATGTTATGACAACTCATCCTATTACTAATAATACCCAGTCTCACTTCATTTTACAGCGTGTTAAGAACTTGGCATAGATGTAGATTTCAGGATTCCTTGGAAGTTCAGACGTTCATAATGTCCGGCAGGGGGCGCCGTTTTACTGTGCCACTAAACGCGGTCTAACATTAATAAGTACAGCACTTAGAGAACGATACCGGGCAATCTGTTTTCTTCTTGGAATCGCTTTGGAAATGTAAAAAATCTGAGCCAACACTAATGACACAGACTACGGTAATATAACCCGGTAGTTCAGTTTAAATTACACAAACTAAGGAATGCTGACAGGCAGCAATAATTCTCATATACACAAAATGTGCAGCGGGGACTTAGACTAGAAAGTCTAGGTTGTCATTCATGGGAACTGGTGTTGTACCTTAGCATGTTTCTGTTCTCTTGGTCCAAACTGATATATGCTCGTAAAAAATCTTGCATAAAAATCTTGCTCTCTTTGCCAAACCCATGTCTATGCTAGCAGACCCAAATCTGACCCCTGTTTCCAAAGGAACTGGGCAGCATAGTGCAAATCCTCTCTGGGTACCATCACGAGGAAGTAAGAGAGTGGTGTGACGGCCATCTCAGTGGCATCTTAACAAAAATGGATCTCCAGATTTTAGGAAGTTTCTCATCAAATGAACCTGGATATTTTTAGTGGGAGCTAAGATTTTTTCACCATTTTATTTATTATTATTTTTAAAAATGTACTCCATTTCCATTTCTTTTGAATTTGAGATCTGAACCAATAGAAGTCTGAAGAACAAGCATTTCTTTTCCATTTATATTTATTTTTAGAAGATATAATAAAAGTGTTTTAGGTGCTGATAAACTTTGCCTCAGGTGTATATGCCTGACTGAGATACAGTGATGGGTGCAGTGACAGGTTAACGAACCACATACAGGTACAGTCACACACTGCAGACAAGTACAGACAGAAACTCATTCACTGAGGACAGGTACAGACGGACTCCTTCACTGCAGGCAGGTACAGACAGATCATCGCTCACTGCAGGCAGGTACAGACAGACTCATTTACTGCAGGCAGGTACAGGTTCATTACGCATTGTGTGCCTGCAAGAAGCAGAAAAGTGAGGCGTGAGGGAGGGACTCACCCGCAGGTAACTGCTCACAGCCGGCTGACAGTTCAGCAGGGTTGCAGCGGGAGTGAGTGCAGCGGGAGTGTGCTGGGAGTGCACAGTGTTGCCTGGGGGATTTAAGCAGATTTGTTCTGCTCAACAAAGCAAAGTGCTACGCGTCACCGGCATTCACCGTAACCACTTATTAAATGGACGCCGAATTATAACTGTCCTCCTCCGGTAACCCACCTAATTAGTTGTAATTCTGCTCAAATTACAGGGAAGCCTGAGACCTTTCCTTCATTATTTGCGGCGCCGTGTCAGTCGCGATGCGCATTGCGGTTGGAAATTACGGGATGCCGGGTGAATGTGTTGGTACACTGATATCGGCCGGGTGTTACTGTTGTGCTCTCAGCTCTCCCACGACACCACACCTCACCGCCATCCGTGTAATTTAACGGCGCCTCTCAGCGTCGATGAGGATCAACTCCCTGCCCCCGCTGTTTTAAATACGCTCATCTCATCCGCGGTCTTCGTCTACAGACGTCTGGAAACGCCGCTAATCGCTAATCGCTACTGTTGCGCTTCTATTAATGAGCCGTATATAATCACCAAATAGTCTCCTCTGGTTGTCAATGCGCAGTCTTGTGTTTGTTTAGCACACGCTAGCTGACGTCTAGCCCTTCGGCCGTTAGCCGCATTGGCGGCTTGAACATTTACAAGTGAATGTTTGCCAAAGCGATCTTTTAGGTTCAGCAGTCGTACCCCTCATTGGAATTGAACCCAAGACCCAGAACATCCTGGTTCCTGAACATCCTCATCATTGCAACGCGATATCATCCACAGTTCTTTATACAGCATCCTCAGACCTTGACCTCAACCTAAATCCCCCACACCATCAATGGTGTTGGGTGGGGCAAGATCCAGCAGATCTCACATGGCGAAAGACACCCCTCCCCCCCATCTCCCCAAATCCCAGCTTCTCCATAAAATCTATCTGTGAAGGCTCTCCCTGTACTTCAGTAGACAGTGGTGTTTTCCAGTGTTGTTGATTCACTGAGGCTGGTCTGCTCTGCATAGCTTAGTCACTGTCATACCCTCACTGAACCTGTAAGAAAATACCATTTTACATTTTGGGTAAAGGATACATTCTATAGTGATGCCTTTTTGGTTCAACAGATTCTTCTTATGAAGCAACCCGATCTCCACAAGATGTGTGCAGCTGCTGGTCTGAACCCGTCAGCATACAGGCAGTTAAATACGTCGAGCTGAGGCCGGGAGAGAAGGTTAAATGCTGGACATGGCTGACAGCTTCAGGAGGCCAACAAGTCAATGTCAAACCATTAACACCAGGAAAAACAGTTTTGTTTTGTTATCAGAAAAGTTTTGTATCTTGACAAATGCCTTGAAGGAAGGTCTCTCTAGGACTGTGAAATGAGGGTTTGGACACAGACTGCTCGCCAAGTTGTTTCCGCATAATGGGGGCTGTGTGTCCCGAAACCGTTGTCAGCTTCCATTAAAGGCGAAAGCCATGTGGAGCACTTCAAACCAGCTTTCAGAACAAACACTCCTTTCATAAATCAAAACCCGATTTCTATCCCTGGCACTGGATTCCGCAGTGACATATACGATGATGACAGCGGTGATTTTAGAAGCATGTGAAACTGCAAGAGGAGTCGTTGGAGTGGCTTATTCATGTGCCGTGGGATGGCAGAGCGAACGGGGGGAGCCCCCTGGCCCCCATATGGTGTTGATCTGTAGGCCGTGGAAGGTGAGATCTTTCGTGGCACTGAAGGTGGCTGTTAAAAGGCCACAATCAGCCGTTATATCTTGGGGCTTAAGCTTCGGGATCATGGTGCAGATTTGAAAAAATTGTACCACTAGTGCTTTGAAGAAACCTTGATGTCTATCTGAGATGAGACGGGTGGGCTTTCCTTCACGGAGTGGTGTTTAAACACTTGTAAAATGGAAACGACATCTCGGGTTTTGCGCAATGAGACCGCGGCACTGGAGGTTACATGTGGAACATGTGTGGAACCAGCAACATACAAGAAGATAAGAAGACCTTCAACAAGCATGAGGTTTGATGGCTAAGTTTGATTTCATGGTCGGGTTGAAGGGGACCGTTGTCCACACAGAATCTTCTTGTGTCCCTCCTGGAAGTGTTTGGCCAATCAAAAAACCTTTTCTTAGTATTATTTCAATTTTGATTAGCCAGTTTTATCATGTAGAACTCAATGCTATACAAAGACCATAAGATGTTCAATCTTGTAACAATGCTTTTTCCATGAATGAGAAAGTATTAGGGGCAATGGCAGAGCGAAATGTCTCATTGCCCCCAGTCATGTCAGCTGTGGGCCTCATATATCAGTTATGCTACTCCAGCTGTGTCATTGTTTGACTGTTGGCTCATTAGGTCCTTGCAAATGGCTATTGTGTGAGGGAATTTTAAATTGATCACTTTTATTTCTGTACTTTGGCTTGTAATAATAATACGTATTATTGTTATTATAGCAGTCAAAGTGAAGAGTCAAGTGAAAGCATCCTTATTGTCATCTTCAGCTATATGATCCATGTGTCATGCGTCATGCCTCATGCACTGAAATTAAATGAGTCTCATTGGTCATAATGCAAGAAAACAGCAATAGAGTATAAATATCAATTGGAAAGACATTCAAACACTTACTATCATGCAATGTTAACATGACATACTGAGACTTGGACATACGGTGAGAAATAAAGTTGAAAAATAGCTAGGTCACAGTGCCCATGCTGACTGCTGTCTACTGCCAAAAGCATCTACAATGGGCATGTGGGCATCAGAACTGGACCAGGAAGCAATGGAAAATGGTGGCCTGGGCTAATGAGTCATGTGTCCCCTTACATCATGTGGGCAGCTGAGCATGTACGTCATTTACCTGTGGAAGAGATGGCACCTGGATGCACTATGGGAAGAAGGCAAGCTGACAGAGACTGTGTGATGCTCTGGGCAATGTCCTGCGGGGAAACTTTGGTAACCTGGCATGTGGATGTTACTTTGACAAGAACTACCTACCTAAATATCGTTGCAGACCAAGAACACTCCAACATAGCAATGGTATGGCAAGAGGCCTCTTTCAGCAGGATAATGTACCATGTCACACTGCAAAAAATGTTCAGCGATGGTTTTAGGAGCATGACAAACAGTTCAAGGTATTTACTTGGCTTTCAAATGTTCCAGATCTCAATCTGATCAAGTATCTGTGGGATGTGCTGGATAAACAAGCCTGACCTATAAGGGCCCATTTCACAAGTTACGGGACTTAAAGGGTCTGCTGCTAATGTCCTACAAAAGTCTTGTGGAGTCCATGCCTCAATGGGTCAGGGCTGTTTTGGTGGCATGAGGAGGACCTACACAATATCGAGCGGGTGGTTTTAATGTTGTGGCCGACCGGTGTATATGTAGTTGTGTAAATCAGTAGAGAGATGTATGGACAGGAATGAACGGTAAATGGATGTTTTAAAATGACGATAATGTGCAGTAGATATTTCAAAGCTTCTGTGTCTGTGGAAGGTGGAGCTGGACATTCGTATTGCTTTTAAAGCGCCATCACTTCCTGCTGGTCACACGCAGGCCCGTGGCAGCAGTTTCACAGACGCCTACGTCAAAACGCCGGCTGGCAGTCGTCCTCCAGCCCCTGGAAATGACGGGCGGAAACCCCGTTATGGGAGCGGCAGTGACTCGGCTGACAAAACTGGCGGCAATCCCATAAAACCGGCTGTCACTCAGCGCACTCGTTTCCAGTGTGGGGGATGCCACCACTCCCCGTTCTGAATGCTCCCACTCAAATACGACTGTTATTAGTGCTTGCCGTTTGACTGCCTCCCGCCGACCTCGGCCTCCGGGCCACGCTGCTGTCAGGTCGAGCTCGGCTGCTTGAAGGGTTCCCCTTCTTCTCACACTCAGGTCCGGATGTCAGTGGCGCTCAAGTGGAAGCGGCAGTTGGACCCGTGAGCAACTGTCATGTAAGCAAAGTAGCTGGAAAGTTAGAAGAGGACGATATATACCCCAGGTAATACTTACTACATAGAGTATACCCCAGGTAATACTTACTACATAGAGTATACCCCAGGTAATACTTAGAGTATTATGCAAAAGGCAGTATTTGGCAGCGAAAGAAAATGTCTAAAGTTAATTATATGGATAGTAAGAGTATATGTGCTCAGAAAAAAAACTCAATTTAACATGCAAATTAACAGTGACAATAAAAGCTAATATGAATTTCTTCTGTTCTTTAAAATGAACTGTTATCTACTTGGAACCACTTAGCTTGTCAAAACTCTCCACAAGGGCACCCCAGCCATTCCACGTATTTGTTAAATTTCACCACCAGCTCAACTAGTTAGTTACCTTACCGGATGAGGTATTGATTAGCCAAACAAGGTGGGGTAGTGGCTGAGACATACTGGCATATTGGACGGTCGCTGCACATACTGGGGTGATTTTAAGAGGTTTTGAAATGGCTTCTCAGATAAACCGAAGAGGTGGTTTGTGGGCCAGGCCAGTGTGTTGCATTGTGGGATATTGCGACTTTGCGATCCCCGCAAGCCGTTTTCCGGAGGCAGGCTGCCCCCTGTGGTTCCGATAAGGGGCATTCCTGTGCTTTAGGACCCCATACATGAACCCCCCCCCCCCCCCTTCCGCCTCCAACGTGGTTTTACATTCAGCCTTGTAAGTAAACATGGGGGGGAGTTGAGCAGGTGGGGAACATGAACTGCCTGATGCTTTTTTTGTCGTCAGAGGGGTGCTGTTAATAGACTGAGTCAGAGAAGCTTCTGGATTCAAAGCAGTGTGACCGTAGAGCTTTATGAGTTTAGGTCTCAGCCTGTCGGACTTTCGTGACACGCCTGATCACTCATTCTCCTGTGTGTGACACCCCCAGTCTTCAGTAAGGCCCTCCTCCTTGCCCCCTCTTGCCAGCAAACCCACAGCAGGGATAATTCTTCCACCCAAAATAGAAGGTGACCCTCAGTGTGACTCTGCCCCCCTGTTCTTTGAAGCGCTGCTGTTCCCGTCCCATCCTGCTCCTCCAGGACTCCTTGCATGGGGCTCAGGATGAAGGCGAAGCTCGTGGCCCTGATTGGGGGCATGCTGGGGGTTGTTGGGGTGCTCTGCTTCCTGGTGGCATTCACCACGGATTACTGGCTGCTGGCAAGCGACGACTGCAGGCCACGGGCCTCGGCCACTGGCGGCTTGGCGGCGCGGGGGAATTCCTCAGAGGTGAGTGACATACGCGCGGATCTCCCTGCACGGCCCTCTCACGACACCTCTGTGGTTACTAAATGTTACTCCTGCTGCACTGTCAATGTTACATTTTACCATCTTGCCAAACTACATTAGTGAAATTTTTGCCTAATTCTTTACTGCAGTACCATTATATTAAACTTTATCAGCAGAAAGTGAAGGCTCTTCAGTGATTCAAAGCCTTTTTGCCAAATGCTTTGCTGTAGAACCGCTATACTATACTATACTATACTAGTATTTATAGCGTCTTCAACATCTTAAAGATAGAAAGATCTTTAGAAAGATTTTTTGCCACATGCATCATAGTAGTGCCGCTATATTATACTACACCGTACCATATCACGTGACGGATGCTTTGTTTACTCGCACATTCAAAAGTATTTTCATCCATAAAAATGTCATGTTCAAAAGCAAAATTTTAAAATAGCATGTTTGACTGCCTTTGATGACAGAGCGTTTATTTAATTACATTACGAATTTTGGTCATATTCGCTGGTCAGTTATATATCATCTCACGACGATGTACACACATTTTCATCATGAATTCCAAGATGTCTTTAGTTTAATTAGAAAATCGAAATGGTCGCGTCAAATAAATATCTATGTTCAGGTCTGTAAGCAGTTAAAATTGCCCTTCTCGAGCGTGAGTGCGTCTTTAAGAAACACCACGCGTCTACGCACGAAGCATCAGCACTTCGGAAATGTTTTCTACCGGTGGGTTGTACGGCTACTCAGCCATTAGTTATGAGATGTGAGGGCAGCGGAGATTAAATCCTGGTGATTTGGACACTCAATTTATCATCACCGCTCTCTCATCCGCCATCCATTCTCACCACACCACTCCGCTACTTTGGTCTTATTTGTCGCCCATCGCTTACTTTTATCTTGTCACTGCTGACTGCTTCTGCTACTCGTTGTTACTCCCTGTTAGTGGCACTGACTCTGTCCTAGAAAGGTGGCTCCGTGGATTAGAATACTGTGCCTATGATTAGCAGGTCGCCGGTTTAAATCCATCACTCGGCAGTGTAATTTTACCATCGGGCCCTGGAGTAAGGCCCCTAAGCCAGGGAGCGGCTGAGTCTGATTTCTCTCAGAGGAAAATGTACATTGATTCGAAGTGCGTTCTAAATGAATGTAATGACCTGTGAACTGATGGGCAGTAGGAGCTGTGTGAGAAACCATCCTGTTGGACGACGTTCGTTCATCGATGAGCTTGATGTCGAAGCTGAGATTGCTGGGACTTTCAGAGAGGAGAGAGTGGACATGGACGAATCTGGGTGCTCTGTCAGAGATGAGAGTTTCTGGCCCTTGGGAACCACACGGACTGCATATTTCAGTACATCTTGGGCTGACCCAGAGCCAACACAAAGCTCGCATGCCACCAAGAGACCAAGGGGATACATTACCCCGCCTGCACACTCATAGCATCTGTTCCCCCTTATAAGTCCTGTCAGAGGCCAGCCCCTGTGCACCCCGCCCACCCCCGGCCTCCAGTGGCTGTTGTCTGACTTGGCTCTCCTGACCTGAAATACCATTGGTAGCCGGTTCCTTACGCCGTGTTTTGAGAGTTCCCTCATCCAAATGATAAATAACAAATCACTTTAATATGTATCTTTTTTTGTTCAGGCAGATGGCAATTAGGATATGAATCTAATGGCGGAAAATCAATTTTTATGGCTAAAAGCATCGATGCAGGCATTAAAAAAAAACAAAAAACCTTTTTACGATGCTGAGTCATGAGTTAATCTCTCATGGGCCCCTTCAGGGAGACTTGGGGTCCTTAAGTGCACCAGTTTGGAAAGACCATTGACCATTCTTCAAAATAAATAGAGAAGAGACACACAATTTTCCGTTGGCCGGAAATTCTTTCAAACCTGAAGTGCTGAAAGGATTAACAGAAATTAATGAGCTTCAGAATGCAGTAATGAAGACAGCCCCTGTCTTCCATGCATTAAATATGAAAAGAGTATTATTTTCATTTACATATAATTATTTTCATTGGCTATCATCTTGGAGCACCTGGCTGTCATGTGACTGGTCATAGTCTTCGAGTCACTGGCCATTATGTCAGAATCATTGCTTATCATGTCAGAGTCCGTTGTCTTCATGTAATAGTCACTAGTCAGTGTGTCAGAGTCACTGGCCATTATGTCAGTGTCCTTGGCCTTTATGTTGGAATCCTTGGTCATTGTGTCACAGTCACTGGCCATTATGCCTGAGTCACTAGTCATCATACCAGAGTCCCTGCTCATTCTGCCAGAGTCACTGGCCATTATGTCAGAGTCAATAGTCATTGTGTCTGAGTTCCTGATGATTGAGTCCTTGGCCTTCATGTTGGAGTCATTAGTCATTGTGTCAGTCTCTGGTCATTGTGCAAGAGTCGCTGGCCATTGTGTCAGAGTCACTGGCCATTATGTCAGAGTCATCGTGTTAGAGTTCCAGATGATTGGTTCAGAGTCCACTGGCCGTTATGTCAGAGCCATTAATCTTCATGTCAGAGTCGCTGGCCGTCATGTTGGAGTCACTAGTTATCATGTCAGAGTCCCTGGTGATTGTGCCAATGTCACAGGCCATTATATCGAGTCCCTGACCATGGTGTCAATGTCCCTGCTCATTATGTCCCTGACCATTGTGCTGCCCTCAGTCTAAGGCTATGAAATAAATTGACCTTATGACAGCAGTGTAACGCACTTCCCCCAACTGTTAAAAGTGTGTTATTTTTGATGAGCCAGACGCACACACCTCCCTCCGACATCCGAGATTTTCCTCGTCGTTAAACCCACTTATATGCTCGACATGTTACGCGTGTCACAGACTACCGCAAACTGATTATCTGCCATTCTGGGACCCGATTACAAGGGTCGTAAACGGCGTGCATTCTGAGTGTAAACCCTTAATGCTGGGACTGTGAAATCAGGGGCAGCTGAACGTGACACCATTTGTGCAAGTGACTATATAAGGGGAGGCATGTGGTTAGTTTTCCCAGTGACCGCAAACACTGGGGCTTCCTAGCAATGGGGTGGCAACTGGGGTTGGTGGGGGGGGGGGGGCTCCATTAAATTGCCCCACACTCTTGTTAAAAGGGGACAGTTAGAGCCAGTAAAGGAATGGGATTGTAAGAGAGGAGCTCAAGGTCCTGGGGGGACATTTAATGCTGACAGACTGGGGATGGAGAGACATGTAATTGAGTTGGGTGATAGAGTCTGATTTTTAACCCCGTCACACAAAACAGAAAGAGACGCTGGACACTGTGACAGCCGATGAAACCTGTGAGTGCTGGTGAGGGGCTTTGCGGCAGTCTGGGTTGGGGGGGGGGGGATTACAGGGGCTAGGAAAGAGCTGCTGTTTATTAGCAGCCAGGTCAGCAGCCAGGGGCTGCAGGGAACTGGGTGGTAAATGACCAGAAGGGGCAAGAATGGAAGGGCTTTGAACTTACTTACTTAAATAAAATTCCTTTGGTGAAGCACTGTGGGGGATTGTGGGAAATAGAAAGCAACAAACAAATAATAATAATAATAATAATTTGAATAATATACAGGAGTGTTATTCCTGATCAGGAAGTGAGAGCAGGAGATAGACGTGCAAATTAGCAGGGGAACTGAAAAGCCTCCTAACCGTGACTGTGACGTTCGATCTGCCCCCTTTGGCGCTTTCCCGCCTGGCTATTATCCACAGCCACAGTGGGCAGGACGCGCGATAACGGCGACTCTAGCCGGCAGCACGACGGCACCACCATTCATTTGGTACCATCAATCATTCTGTGACAGCCCTGGTGAGGAGTCGGTGTGTAGCGTGTAGCGTGTGCTTCATACACCGCCGGCCGGATCTACTTTATATTCAAAGCGTGTGCCTGGCTCCGGTTTCCACTGCCGCAAGGTAAAGGAGCATTGCTGGTGTCTAACCTCCTTCCCCTGTGCTCCCTCTGGCGGGTACCAGGTATCGACGCTCACTGGAGGTTTTCAGCAGTCAGTCACACTGGGATGCCACGCCCCCCCCCCGACTCTGTTTCAGACGCTGTCAGTGCCTGCTGGTCCCACCCCACCTCCCTTTGTCGTGCATCACGAGGGTTTCTTCCGCTGGTGCAGGTTCGAGGGAGATGGCTCCACCCACATCCTCTTCGCAGTCTTGTTCAGTGAGTGACTGTGGGGGTTGTGGGAATCACATGGACAAACTGACCACCAAGAATAATAACGTGTGAATTCAGACTGGCGGGCAGGCAGACGGACAGACAGATAGGCAACACATTAGGGACAAGCCGATTTTAAGTTTAACCATTTCCGTTTTATTTAGATGCAAACAGATCGAGTGAATGCGCAGGGGCTTTTTTTGTCTTACTTTTAAATTATTTATTTATTTATTTATTTATACTATTTTTAACCAATCCCTCCACAAAACCCCCATCTTCCCACTGCATGGTGGACACACCCAGGATTGGGAATCCTTACTCTACAGCATACAGACAGACAGATGGACAGACAGATGGAGAGACCGACGAACAGACAGAGAGATAAATGGATAGTCAGGGGGAAAGAGACAGATAGACAGACAGATGGACAGACAGATGGACAGAGAGACAGATAAATGGATAGTCAAAGGGAGAGAGACAGGTGGACAGACAGGTGGAGACACAGATGGACAGAGACAGATGGACAGAGACAGATGGAGACACAGATGGACAGAGACAGATGGACAGACAGATGGAGACACAGATGGACAGAGACAGATGGACAGAGACAGATGGACAGACAGATGGAGACACAGATGGACAGAGAGATGGAGACACAGATGGACAGAGACAGATGGACAGAGAGATGGACAGAGGCAGATGGACAGAGACAGGTAAATGTACAGTCCGGAGGACAGAGACAGAGAGACAGATGGACAGAGAGATGGACAGAGGCAGATGGACAGAGACAGGTAAATGTACAGTCCGGAGGACAGAGACA
>JABFDZ020000002.1:14184138-14194171 GCA_019775955.2 Pollimyrus isidori
ATGGACATAACATATAGGTGCGAGACACACAACACGAATACCGAAGTAGAAATAGGCCGACTAACTATTAAGAACAGTCACAGCAAATAAAGGAAATAAAGGTCACTCAGAGAATTGTTAGGAGCTGATCCATTGTGATAAATGTGCTTTCAGCCAGGCAGCCGGCCCCTAAAGTCTGTGTCACCGGCTATCTCTTCCCTCTGCCTGTCACCGTGGGGCCAGTTCCTCACCCAAATTATGACACCACGGCAGGTGAGTGTTACGCCCCAGGCTGCTGGCTCCGTGCTGCAGCGGCACGTCACATATCTGATGCTCATCTGCCCCCCCCTGCAGTGTTCCGTGGGTTCTGGACGGTGCTCATGGTCCTGGCCGTCTCCATGAGCCTTTCGGGGGCGTTCCTGCTCGTGTGCGCGGTGCCCTTTACCAGCGCCCGGCTCTACAGGGCAGCGGGAACCCTGCTGCTCACCAGCGGTGAGTCACCACCCCAGAGAAGGAGCCCCTGCGTTGGCCGTGATTTTCATTTCATCAGCCTCCCCAAGTTTAATACCAACAGGCAGTCCATCCATCCATCCATCCATCCATCCATACATACATCCATCCATCCATACATCCATCCATCCATCCATCCATCCATCCATCCATCCATCCATCCATCCATCCATACATACATCCATCCATACATCCATCCATCCATCCATCCATCCATACATCCATCTATACATCCATCCATCCATCAATCCAAAAAATGTAGAATGTTGGGTCTCCTGCTTGCGATCGGGACCGTCGCCATGGCCGCGATACGCACACAATGCTCTCAACTGAAGCCACGATGAGTACATGATGACAGTCTACTTTTCCTGGAACACCTGTGTAGTTCTCGTAGACCCCAGAGGGCCTTCAAAGTGAAGTAGTGACATATGGGAACAGCGATGGGAATTACCCACCTGTCTGGAGAAGTCAGGCCCCGGCTCAGATGCGGAGAGGCCCAGTACCCGCAGAGGAAGTGATGACACTGTTCAAGGCGCGCGATCATGTGACGCGTCAGAGCCGAGCGGACGCCGGGAGGAACACAGAACCCAGGGAATGGTGGTGGTGGTGGTGGGGGGGTGCTCTACAGCCAGATAAGTGGGAAGCTGCGTGTCATGGGCCCCATAGCCGCCCCCCGTCCCCCTCTGGAGAAGCCGGTGCTCTGGCACGATCGTTTTTCACCACTGAGAGCTCTCGCATGCTCAGTCTGCACCTGTACTGTACATCTGTGCTGTCTCGCAAGCCTGGAATGTCTCCGGTGGGGCCCTTCTGAACTCGGGCATGTGCAGATCATCGGGGGGGTGACAAATAACCTGCCCCATCCCTCCGTGTCTCATAACCGTTATCAGAAGGACAGGAAATGCTGGACACTGTAGACAAGCTATTGGGTGACGCCTAAACGATTTCCTCAGGCTGTAAGAAAAAACCGGCGTGACCCAGAAGGAGAGCCGCACGAACACGGTAAACGCGAGAACATGCACACAGCCGGGCCAGGAATCCAGCCTGGAACCCTCAAAATTGGAAACCCCTGAATCAGCCGACGGTGGTCCGTCGGCCAGTGTGCACCATCATTATCCACCCTTCTTCCAACCACTTATCGAGTGCAAGGTTATGCAGTGAGAGTACAACACTTCACTCACACGTGCGGGGGTGAGATTTGAACCCCCACCCTCCCCACTGAGCCTCCGTATCACCACCCCACCATCCTTTTGCTCTACATTAAAATTCAGCCGTCTCAATTATTAAATATGACAATAAAATTAATAGTTGGAGGACAATTCTCCTTCATATACAACAAGCTGGAGGTGTGCTGTGTATTACCAGAGGCCTCCATAGCATTACTCTGTGACATCAGCTCATAGTCTTGCATTGCTCAAGGGGCATCGGCAAATTGGTTAGCCGACCAGATGCTGCTTCGCCTCCCAGACCAGGCTTGGCCCTGCTCAGTCTCGGAGGAGCAATCGTTGGTAGACGGTGGAAAGTGTGAACGTTTCTCTGGAACCTGAAGGCCTGGCTGGACCATAACGCCAAAGGCTGTCGCTACATTTATATTCCAAGAGACTCTCATAGCTCATTCCCCAGCAGAACTCTGACATCCCATGGAAAGGTACAACAGCTGTCCTCGCTTAGGATTAGATCTAAAAAAAATGATACCTCATAACACGTTACCTCCTCGCCACCCTCTTCCCGCACAGCTCGCAAGCAGCAGAAACAGTTTTCACAATTCTGCCATCTTCATTCAACATTACTGTCAACCCCATTAACGCAGTTAACATTTTCCTCGAGCCATGCCTGCGTGTCTTGGTGGAATGGACCACTTAACATTATTTATGGTGACCTTACTATTAAACACTGACATTTACACCTTTGCACTTTCTTGAATGCTGACATTTACAAACAAATAAAACCTCCTCATTGCCAGTATCTACAGATGTCATCCGTTAGCCTGGGAAATTAATAATATATCAGATGGAGTTCAAAACATTAGTAGCTAGGATTTGTAAAAAGTTAGAGATCATTTTTGGATTGAGGCCTTACATTCACACTGGCTGATATTTTTTTCCATTACTTCAGATCCTCAAGTGCTATTACCATAAGCTTTCGGTGATGCAATCCAACAGGAACTGTATACGACTGACAAACCAGCTCCAAAAAACTACATTTCCCACAAGCCTGTGAGGCTGCCATCCAATAAGAATGTTCACAAATTTTCAGGGACACTTACGTGTCACACCTGTTATCATACATACCATTTTACCTAGCAGAGAAACAACCCCCACTGAGATACAGATGCAGAGTTTTGACTCATTTAGTGTTGAATTTTAAGACACTATCATATGTTTTTATACTATAACAATAATGCTGACAGCCACATGATTAGGTAACTTTTTTCTTTTGGAGAACGCTGTGTATTTAGGCCCAGTAAAAAATATCATTCTTGCCCACGTGGCAAATTTAGCCCGCATCGATTTTTAATTATTTTTTTTAAGTGTATTTTCCTGTGTAAATTCCACTGCCGGCGTTCACAAATTTCACAGGCAGACGATAGAAACCAATTGCCGCGCATTTGTATTCTTCCACCCCAGCTTACTTTCTTCTACCTTCCCTCCCGATCAGTACCGAACACGCACTGCTGAAGTTTACCACCCACTCATTCACTATTGAAACACCGGACATGTTATTCTTATCTAAGAAATAAAAATAAAGTTTTTTTTTTAAATTCACCGTCCCTCATCGCTTGTTTCTGATTGAAAGGATAATAAACTAATGATTTTTTTTACTGGGCCTTATTGATCAGGCTGAGATTCTGAAGGAACAACAAATGAAGAAAGGACTGTGTAAGCTGGCCTGGAGTTTCATGACGTGGAGTACAGCTGTAGTATAAACAGGACAGTAGCTAGATGTTACCTTGTTCCCCCTCCCCTTACATCATAGAATTTAAAAATTTCAGGTATTTTAGGGGTGCTGTGAAGCATCGGGCCCCCAGAATCTGCCCCTCTGATATCTCAGTGTTTTTGTCTTCCAGCCTGCCTCATTTTAGCCCTGGTCAGCCTCTTCGTGCTCTGGAAGGAGCTGGTAGCCGACGTGAAGAAGTACGTTTTGCAGGAACGCGGGGAGACCTGCCCCAACACGCGGATAGAAGCTCACTACGGCTGGTCCTTCATTGCGGCTGTGGCGGGGATCCCGCTGATTTTCATCTCCGGTCTCCTTTTTTACTTTATTGGCTTGCACGTGCAGAGGTATAGATGATCAACCAATCAAACGAGAGCGAGGTGCTGCATCTCAGATATAGTTGGTCACATGTTTCTGCAGGAAAGCTTTCTATAGTCATAAAATGATGATGGTGAATATTATTGTTAACTGTACCTCAAAATTCAAACTGACACAAGTGAGATTTTGAGCAATCATTTTATTTTAAACCATTTCAAACTTTAAGGATTTCTACTGTTATTATTCCATTTCCAAAATGTTATATTATACAGACCTTTAAAATAATATGTTCACTTTGTACAGAAAGGTGAACAGGCAGCACATGGGTCTCAAGGCCGTGCGTAAACGTGACAGGGGCTCATAACGTGCATTTCGCCCGCAGTAAAATGAACAGAAACTCAAAGATGGGGGTATTCTGCCAAAAAAAAAAACTATCTGGGGGCAACTGTTCCACAGTTCATAAAAGGCAAGAGAAGATGACATAGAAAAACAGTAGGTTATATATTTCACTCTGTACAGGACATGACTAAGGACCCATGGCGAAAGGGACCTGTTTTTGGAATTTAGCGACAATTAGTTCTTGTAAAAATTGAAATATAGCAGGTATTTTTATGCGAGATGCCGGGTAATATTTAAGGGTTGTGTTAATGTTGTGTTCAGTTATTCTACATTTCTACAGAGATTTATGTTACTAGTTATTCTTTGTGTTCCCACTGTTAAATCCGCTTTGTTTTGTCTTTTGAATATTGTATTGCACGCTGCAGTACCGTTTATTATTTTGTTTAATCGCAAAATACACTTGTGAAATTGCATGGCATTCTGACGTCGAACAAAGGTCTTATTAATAAAAGTATTTAATTCCTTTTGGTGCTGATGGGAGAGATTAAGCATTTCAGGTGTACAGGAGCTCTGTAAAAAAACCACAAAATTAGGTTGAGATATAATGACGCCGGTTCCTTGGTCCCAGTATGTTGTGGGATTTAGGTCCCCAGTGAATATAATAATGGTTTACGGTAGAATGAATAGTACAAATGCAGAGAAGTTATGAAATTATGCCTGGACAGTAGAGACTGGAATCATGATTCTATCCCAGTGACTCAATTCTTTGAGTTTGCTCAGTCACAACATTCAGAAATTCAGACTTGCTCACTTTTTCAGTTGATTGAGAGTCAAGTGATTAGCGCCATTATTCCACACCTCCTGGACTGTAGGGTTTGAATCCCACCTTCTGTGTAGCTTATTTGTGGAGTTGGCATGTCATACCTCTGCAGTCTGGAGGAACATAGATGGGTTTATATTTATACCGGAAAAAGAGGCTCATATTATAAGAAGCTGACTTTAAATACATTAATACACACATTAGCTCTCTCTCTCTCTCTCTCTCTCTATATATATATATATATATATATATATAAATCTCCCCACACTTCCCTGTCTAAAATGACGCAAAGCCAGGTGCCTGAAGAAGGGATACTGTCATTTCCTCAGCAGTGAAACGTGCCGGGTAATACGAACAGCGGGGCACCGGGAAAGCCAAAGCGGCCGCGGGGAGTCGGGCTGGCGTCGGTGCCGTGAAGCACACGGAGAGAAGCCGCGGGGGCCAAGGTCCACACGGGCCGTTTGAAAGACCGCAAAGCGGTGGCCGCACGTAATGCAGCGGGACACGTGACCGCAGAACCTCTTTTTTCGTTTATCTTTTTTATCCCTCTGTTTCCCGGCGTCCCACCGAGACACGTTTATGTCTTTGTTTCCATCGCCATGATACTGAGCGGTCGAGGAGGTCGCGAGTCTCTGGCAGATGACGGTCATTAAAATTCACACACATACACACACACACAGAGAGAGAGAGAGAGAGAGAGAGAGAGAGAGAGAGAGAGAGAGAGAGAGAGAGAGAGATCTTTGTTATTATATGTTTGTGGAGACTCCATTCATTTCTATGGGGAAAACCCTAATCCCAACATGACAACATTAACCCCTACCCAGTCCTAACCTTAAGCATTAGCAACCAAACAAAACTGGAGACTTTTGCATTCACAGATCTTTGTGGGGAACTGAAAATGGTCCCCACCATGTGAAAAACAAGTTTTTATCACATTGTGGGATACACCACACACTTAAACTCAAGTCACAACCTCTAATTCTCTGAGCTCAAATCTAAAGCTGCCTGAGAGTTATCTTTGTAGGTAGTGTAGGCCTATTTACCAGTACTCTTAAAACCAGCACTGTATAGGGAAGAAGTATGTTTTATGCAAAGCATTTCATTCAAGAATTTGGTCAGAGGTGTGATTTAATTTTTCAGTAGACTTTATTAAAGCATGTTTACTACCCTAAATGGAATACTTTCACTATAGCTGCACTGTATTCAGCTCTGGATGTGTCACAGACGAGACATTGCACCGAGTTGAATTTCCTTCCCTGCTGCATGTTTGGTAAACAAGATTAAGAAGTTTCTCACAATCTGATCTCACAATTTAAATTTTGATGACTTGCAGCGATTGTTTTTAAAGAGCAACTGATATGGATACAGTTACAGCGGTGCTTTACTTATACAACCCCCCCCAACACCACCACCACCGCACACACCAGACTATGTTAAACCAGACAGAAATTACAATGTAAAAGGGAAACAGAGACAAGCGGATTAACTACCCAGCTGCCTCCCTTGCACCAGATCTGAAATTGGATCACGCTTAAATGAACGGAAAAGAATGGCGCGCTACTCCTTAAGTCTGCTTGACCACAATAGTAATGCCACCTGTCCGTTCTACTCAACCGCTCTCCCCATGCTGTCTCCCCCATAAACTCTGGTCACGTGGCCGAGGGACATCTGGGGACAGGGGAGAGGGCGGGGTCTGAATGTGCCACTCATCTCAGTCATTTGCATATGACCGTTGTCGCGCGTTTTGTTTTCCGCCGAGTTAGAATTTGAATAATGAGAATTCAGCTTGTCATTGCGGATCGTGTGTACCTCTTATCCACTTTTTTAGGGTTGGAAGGAATGGATCTGTAAATGCAGCGGCACAGTTTGGAGGTTAAGTATCAGAGCGGGAATACACAAAGAAATCTAAAGGCATAAATTGAAAACACCAGTCTGCTTTCGAACAATGTATCTTTATACAAGAGCCTGATGTTTTCAGTTTGGTGTAATCTGCAGCCAGAGAGACCAGAATTCTCCTTGCATATTATTCCGCGCCAGTCCTCTAGCTGACACATATACAGAATTACGTACATACATCTAGGTGCGAGTGTCTAATACTGTTTTGTTATTACTGTCACACACCTAACACTGAGTATATTCACCTGCATTTTACCTGATACTTTCCCTACAGACTCCACACATGCAGTGACCAGTGTATGGCACCTCAAAAACACGCCAGCATATACGTGCACTTACGCGACCTTGAAGGGAAGCAAGTCCCCTATAGCTGCGGGGGACCGAAGCGCACGCAAACAACGCCAGGCACGCTCCCGCCCTATCCATCGGGCCTGCGCATATGCGCGCGCGCATACACGCACGCAGGGACACACGAGCGCGCACAGTTGTAGCATACACTGCTAGAGAATGTCCAGAGAACAGAAGAAAAACTATGACAAGACACCCTGACTGAAAACAAAAGAAGGTCTTATTCTCGGTGTTTGTGACGTTACCAGTAAATCAACATCATTTTAATATATATTTTTCACGCAACTGCGACAAGCCAAACGATACATGGCAATTTTATAGCACCATTACTATAAATATATTAAACCTTACTCCCCTTTTATTCTTCTGAATGGGAACCGCATAAATTCGGGGCTGGATTTACTTTTCAAAATCACAGACCATTATCTTTTATCCTTTTTTCTAAAAAAAAGGGGGGGTGGCCGGTGGGGGAGACGAAAAACACGCTGCCTCCTTCAAAGCGGCAATTGATCAAACTGTTGTCAGAAACGGAATGAAAGTCATGCTAATAGCCAGCTGAAGAGCTTGTTTTAATAGGCACTTGGCATACTCGCACGCACGCCCAAGCGCGCACACAGGGCTTCGGTGCACGGGCGCGGTCACCTCCTTCCACCCAAACTATGCCACAGCAGCACTACATTCTGCGTTTTATCCGCACAAATACACCGCAGGTAAAATCTGTCGATAGTTATAAATAAGGTAAAATATTTCGTCAATAATCACTTAACATTTTATAACAATATTGAATAGCACTGTTAAGTTTCTATGTCTAAAAAGAGGCACACGCATGACCCACAGCGTAAGGTTTTTAAAACGTTACAGACGAATTGCAGACGGCGGTGACTCGTACAGCCGATGAGCGGTTTCGTACGACGGCAATGTGATCAGTGCGTACCGGTGATTACTGAGGTACACAGCGCCTCACTGCAAGCTTGCGCAGGGGGGCAGAGGTCAGTCTCACACCTTTTTTTGCGAAGCGCTCCCGGGCCTCCTTATCCTGCACGCGGGACCGGGATCAGGCGGCGCTGCAGTGCAACGCGAAGCGTGACAGATTTATAATCTGCTTTGGAGTTCTGCACATAAATCAAACTAAAAAAAAAATCACCACCACATGTTGTGCGAAAGCGCTCTGTTTATTTCTGCGCACATGCGTGACCGAGTGCTACCTAAAAAATGGCTGAAAGATAGTAGAAGAAAATTGATTTTGTTAAAAAGAAAAAAAGTTAAAATGCGGGAGGGGGGGAGAGGTGCTTTTATAATTGGATCAGTGTGATGGGAAGCTGGGGGCTCCTCCACCTTCATTTTGCTGGGAGACGACCTCTCTCTCTCCGTGTAACCCCCTCCCCCCAGTGTGATTGTGGAGAGCGCCTGAACGTTTGACCATCCTATCTCTGACAGGCAGCCCGGGGCGGGACAGGTTTGATAACTCTTGTCAGGCTGGTGACAGGCGCTCTAATCCTGGCAGTCGGAGAGAGGCGACGGTCAGCTGAGCAGCGTCCCCCCGGCAATAACGGAGGCTCCTTCGTTCTGCATAAAATAAACCCCCACGGTGCCTCTCCTGCCTGCAGCCTCGCGGGGGGACAGCTCGGCCAGGGCTCCAGCTTCTGTCCCTTTATTCTCTCATCCATGTCACCCACCGCTCTGTCTGCACAACGCCACCGACAATACTAACCTGACTCTTTACGCTTTGATTTAGACCTCTGTCCCTTGCATTGGTTGTAATTTATTTATGTATTTATTTCAGATCTAAGTTTCCTTTTGTATTTAGTAATAATTTTAATTGTGAAAATAAAGTCAAAATTTCTAATACAAGCATTTGCTTGGTCGGCAAAATTTTCATCTGATGTAAATCTCGGGACCACGAAGCAGACGTATAGGCTTGAAATTATTATTATTTTTAAAAATGTAGATTTCACAAATAACCACGTGTTAACTGGTGTCGATTGGCAGGACAGTTTATTTCTTTGGGGTATGTGTGTGTGTGTGGGGGGGGGGGCTGAATTTGACATTCAGATGTGGGTTTAAATGCACGACCTGGAACATTAGCTGACTACGATATCGGAGGAAACGCAGTAGCGTCAGCTCTCTTAATTACTAATGTCATCACGGCATTTACCTATCTTAAATTACCAGGTAGGCAATTTGGCACAATATTGCTGAACAGTATTGCTGTGAAGTTGAGGGAAACGAGAGAGAGAGAAAGAAAAATGGGACACACGGAGCTATGCTAAGCGCTTAAATGTTTCAAGGTTTTCTGACCTCCAGGCAATTAGAAGAGTGAAAGATTTGTGAAGGGAAAAAAAATGACGCAGATTTTTTTTCGCCGGATTTGGACGGTGTTGGTTAACCGAGGCGGCGTGTCGCCAATTACTTGGCCTTAAGTAGGACCTAACGGTGGGTATGCGTCACCTTGAGTGTCTTGTTAATTGCTGCGTTCCTAGTGCTTACACAGCTGCTCAGATCTCAAGCAGAACTCCCACAAACATACAGGACGCTCTGTTTCTCTGTGGGGTTTTTGTGCCACCAGGCTGCTTTTACAAGCATGGCCACCAGAGGGCTCCCTCGCTCCTCTCAGCACAGAACCTTTAGGTCGGGATCCAGCAGAAAGAACAGGAAAGTGTTGTTGTGCTTCACTTAATGGAAGCCGGGGCGGATGGGGGGGGCGGCTTATGATACAAAACAACCTCTTGAACTCGGCAGCGCTCTCTCTCTCTCTGCACCCTTGTTTAGATTCTGAATGAAGCTCAAATCCAAACACCTGCCTTCTTCCTCCTGAGCTGACCCCCACATCGTGTGTGGGGGGGGGGGGGGGGGGGGAGGCGGGGGGGGGGGGCGCGGGGTCAGGGGGGGGGG
>JABFDZ020000002.1:14239675-14254667 GCA_019775955.2 Pollimyrus isidori
CCCCCCCCCCCCCCCCCCCGCCCCCCCCCCCCCCCCCCCCCCCCCCCCCCCCCCCCCCCCCCCCCGGCGCCGCCCCCCCTAAAATCGGCGCGGGGATGAATGGGGCTTTGTGAGGGACGCAGCTGAGGCGAGAGAGTAAGAGGGAGAGAGAGAGAGAGAGAGAGAGAGAGAGAGAGAGAGAGGGCTGGGAACAAGAGCTACTACAGTGAAAGAGTGAGTGAAAGAAAGCGGGAACAGAGATGAGAGAGAGACAGCGGGGGGGAAGAGAGGGAGCAAGAGAGAGAGAGAGAGAGAGGGAGAGGGAGAGGGCGTACACAACACAGCCTTTGTTGAGTTGTGCGAGGCGGCGAGGCGGGGGGGTGAACAGTCACCCCCGCACGCACTCCCCGGCCGTCGCTGTCTGCCCCCGACGCGCATGACATCAGAGGAGCAGCCTCAGCGTTCCGTGGCGGCGCTCCGGGGAGAGTCTGCCTCCCCCTGCCCCTGTCACAGCTCCAGGCAGGCGCGGGAGGTGGTCCGATTCCAAGCGGAATTAGTCCCCTCTTTTGTGAGGGAAAACACGGCTGCTCCGTCTGTTCTGTCCCATCTATGAAAGTGCGACGCAGCTCCCGGTCGGCCGCGGCTGCTGACGGTGCTCGCAGCGACGAGCTCCGGCTGGCGGAGTAAGAGACCCCCTCTGGGGGGTCTTTCCCGTCACTGCGGGTCAGACCGACACGGCTGGGAGGGAGATGTGTATTCGGCAAAGCTTGCCGGTACTCTGGGGCGCGGCTGTTATACTGTACCTTCGTGCAATTTGCTGGTGTAAATATTTGGTCCTACGTCTGCTTGAGACGAGGTCATGTGATTCCAGATGCTTCTCTGACCAGCCCTGTCTGTATTTTGCCTTATGCAGACCTGATTTCCACAGCTGTGGTGGAATTTGATCAAATTGTCTATGTTCAGTGTATTTTGTTGGCCCTCCATTGATCTTGAATCTTCAGGTGAGTTTCAGTTGGTGTCAGAGCCTGTTCCTGATGTCAAAATGTTCTGTGTCCTTGTGCACAAAGGTGGTGTTACCCTGTTGACCATGTTTACCTACCACACCATCAGAGTGCCATAAATAAATGAGTTACATTACTTATTTACCAGAAGCTTATACCCAAAGCAACACGCAGTCAAGAAAGCAAGATCAGCCATTTTCCATGACAAGTTAAGGGCTGAAATGCTGATATCACTCTGCTGCCCACAGAATTTTAACCACTGACCTTCTGATTATGAGTGTAGTATCTTAACCTGCTAAGCCACACAGCGCCCCCTACCTGCTGACCCATAGAGCAACCCCAACCTGCTGAGCCACACAGAGCCACCTACCTGCTGACCTATAGAACAACCTCAACCTGCAGAGTCACACAGCGCCACCTACCTGCTGACCCATAGAGCAACCCCAACCTGCTGAGCCACACAGCGCCACCTACCTGCTGACCCATAGAGCAACCCCAACCTGCTGAGCGACACAGCGCCCCCTACCTGCTGAGCCACACAGTGCCCCCTACCTGCTGAGCGACACAGCGCCCCCTACCTGCTGACCAATAGAGCAACCCCAACCTGCTGAGCGCCACAGCGCCCCCTACCTGCTGAGCCACACAGTGCCCCCTACCTGCTGAGCCACACATACGCCTTTTTTCTGCTCCAGACCATTTTCTCACTGACACCCTGACCTGAAGTTTCGGCTGTGGTCTTTCACAAAGGTATAGGGTACAGATTCAGATATTAGCGCATTTGGTCACATGACCCAGGAAGGCCACGCCTCCTTAACGTCTTCTAACATCTTGGCTGTTTTTTTCACGCTCACTGATCTACACAAGATGTACAAAATCCAGATGTCTCTTTGAACAGCGCCCCCCACTGGTGTGGCTGGGCTTCACCCCACCAGTTTGTGGCCGTATCATGCATTTTATAATGGCCCAGCTGGTCTTATCAGGGCCGACCCGCCATAGAGCAGCACCGTCACAGGTAAATGGACACATGGGAGCTCAATCAGTCCATGGCTTTGACCAGGTAACACCCCCCCCACACACACACACACACCTCAGTCACCCCCCCCTCCTGGAACATCAGTGTCACTGTCAGGGGTGAGGAGGAGCTGAATTACTGATATGGGACCAGGGGTAGAGCAACGGCAAGGCGCACGGTGAGGCGTCTCAGTGCTTGGGAGGAGACGGGGAGGGGATCCTCTGTCCATATGCCCCCCCCTCAGTATATGGGAGCGCCCTCTACAGTGTGACAAACATTTACCGTGGAAGGGGCATATGGTGAGCAGAAGCGGTGAGTGTGAACAGGTGTGTGGATCAACCTGAAACGGAGGGGGCGTCACAGGGAAAAACCCAGGGAAAGCTAGCTGGAAAGAGCCCCGTCAGTTTAAAATGTAACAAGCGAGGGGCTGCACTCAGTTACTGTGTGCGGCTTACGGCTTTAAGCGATCACCCCTCCTGCTGGCAGCCGTGCCCACAATCCTGCCCCCGCATGGCGACTGTCCCGTCAACCAAATGTCCATCATCCCTCTGCGTTTCTGAATTTCCTCTGTAAATGAGGCTTTCTTCTAGCCACCCCCCCCCCCCCCACCCCAGCCGCCCCCACTGCATCCTGACACATCTTTCTGGATCTTTCTTAAGGCTTGGCAGTGAACAGATCAAGGGCTCCTTCTCCTTAAAAGACCCCAGGTTCATTTAATAATCCCTCGATCCGTGCAGCATCCCCCCCCCACCCACGGACGGTAATCCCCGGTCCGCAGAGAAGGGGCCCGTGCGGTGTCGGTGAATGAAACTGTTTTGGGATCTTTGTTCGGGGGTAATGGTCCAGAAAGTGACCCCGAATGGGGGCCGCACCATTCAGCGCGGGCAGCCGAGGTGCCGTGAGAGCGCTGGGATTATTCCGGAAAGTTTACAAGGCGCCTCCCCTCGTGTGTGTCCGAATAAGGCCCCCCCCAGCCCCTGGCTGGCCTTCACCACCCCTCCTGCTAATGGTCGAGGGAATAAGCGGAACATCAGACAGAGTTGGGGGGGGAGGCGGTGAGATCCCATCCATCCCCTACCAGAGCTTGGGAGCCCCCACCCTCCACCATTAGAAGGCCGGAAAAGGAGGTAGGGTGTATTGGTGGGGGGGCACGAGGGAGGGGGGGGGGAGCTGGCACGAGAGACAGCATGAAGTGACTGTACCATAGCCGAGATTTTACCTCGTTTAGAGATCCGCCGCGGGGCACATGGGCTGAGAGGAACTAAATTCCGTCTGGCGGATCTTTCCGGAGACTAGATGTCACCCTTCCCAAACTGTTAACGTCAAAGTGGCGCCGTGTGCACTCCGCGGGCAAAAGTCACCCGCCGTAATATTGACAGCACATGCGAATATCCAGGCAGACCCACTACGCGCCGGTTTGATGCTTTTTTTGTTTCTACCTGCAGAGATCTCAGCGACGACTTAATGAATCCAAATTTAATGTTCGAATCGTCGTCGTTTTAAAGGCCTCTGCAAATTTGACGTTTTGTCCGGCATAGTTTGGGGATTCTCGCCTCAATCATTCAAATCTTCTACGAACCGATGCCAGAGCAGTCCGAATGAATCGATGCCCGAGCACACACCCATCCCCCTTTCAGCTCTGCCTGCATAATTTAACAGTAGAGTGACTTTCACGTTATGCGTTTGCCTGCTCCCGTAACAATAAAGTCACAGCGTCATGTGACTCCCCCCGTGCCCCGTGGTGGGGGTCGTTAATTAGGGTCAGTTCCATGTGATGGAGACTGTGCTGGGAGAGGAGGTAGGCGCTCCTGGGAGAGCAGGGTTAATGAGGGCCTGCTTAGCTTATACCTCGCCCTGCGTTACACACACGCTCCGCGCAAAAGGACAATTCATTAGCACCCCCCCCCAACTTCAACCGAGCCCCAAGCCGGCTCCAAATCCTTGGGGCGGGGCTTTACCTCCTGCCTCCGCTGCTGACCCAGCCAATCCCATGTTGGAGTAGGCCGCTGCGGATGCCCACATCTGGTCACCCCCGTCTCTCTCCCTGTCCGTCTGCCCCATTAGTGCCTGACGCTGGTCGTCGATGGACATTTCGGTTCTAAGCCATTGGGGCAGATGCAGACACTAGGGCAGTATTGATGAATCTCTGAGGAGTGTCCAGGACTATAGGATATCAATTTCGGATATTGATACACCCTTCAGTTTGCATGCATTGTTTATACATGAGGTACAGAGCAGGAAACATTAAACTAAAGATTTCTCTGTGTTCCTGTCCATTAACCTATTGTTAGAGGTCCAAACAGTGCAGCTGATGGATGCTTCTAGATGCTTCCTCCAAAGCTGATTACACTTCCCATCTTCATATTAATGTTCAAGGTGCACATCCTTCAGTTTTTTACCTCCATCTGTTCAGCTCCTTGTGCTGTTTTCCCGGTTCCTTAGCCGTTTCACTGCCTGTGTACAGTGTTGGCTGCTGCATCTTCAGAAAGTCACATGAGCACTGGCAGGGAGGAAAGGCTTTTGGCATGAGGGGGATAGTGGATAGTGCAGGGTTAACCCTCCAGCACCACCGCTCTCCCCGATCCCATCAGGCATTGAGAGTATTTAAAAAAACTCGGAATGTGTTCATTTCAGTAAGGAAACAAGGCCTGACTACTTTGAAGGCATAAAATGGGGGAATGAGTATGAGAAGAGGATCACCCATTAAGAGCAGTAAAAATCAGAGAGGTGTTGTCCACAGCCTTATTTATACTCAGAAATTCTGAGTACCAAACATGAGTACCAGTAAATACCAAGTATTAAAATCTGAGTACTGACAAGTACCAGCACATTGATAAAGTAACAAAAGCAAACTGAGTACGTTGCTGAATCAAGCTGTGCGGTTCAAGGAATATTGCTCTGCTACATGGTGGAGCAATAGGATTAAGATGAGTATGAGGAAAGTCACCCGCTTCAGCTTTGCTGGTGCCCAGGGACACTCCAGAACTGTCCACAGCACTTTCATAGCCTTTACACGGTTAGACCTTTATTTATCTGTTTTCCTATTGGAAAATCTCTCCATTTAATTTGGGCTACGTTTTATGTCTCTGAAGCCACCTGAGGACACTAAAGGACTTTACACACACCATCTGCAGACTGTGGGGTTAGAGAGAGCTATGAATGAGGCTGTTCTATCCATCAGTCTTCTTCATCCATTTACCCAATACAGAGACACATGGGTGCCTGGAGGCTATCCCAGAATGCACAGGGCGTGAGGTAGGAGATGCCCTGGAGATAGGTCAAGCGCATCACAGGATACTTAAATGCTCACACGCTCACACCTCATTTGGGAAGCCTAACTGTATGTCTTTGGACTGCAGAAGGAGTCCAGGGTAACTGGAGTAAACCTCATGTAAGCATGCAGACGATATGCAAAGGTATTTGAACCCATCAACCCCAAGAGGTTATTATAGGTTTATATAGCCTAAAGGTATAGCAGCTGATCTGAACTGGTTTTTGATCTAAATTTAAAGCGCTTTAAGAAGTGAACCAGTTGAATCAGATCCTTACCTTCCTTGTAGAAATATATATTTCATAAATACATAAATTTTCCATAAATTACTTGAGCATTGGAGCGTCGCCAAGGGGCAAGAACATGCTGGCCCACGGTGTGTCACATGCACAGAGAAATCGATCATGATTATCACCCAGTGTTTTGCAACTTTTTTCTTCCTTGAAATTACTTTTTGGGTCGTCCACTGATCGCGCAGTCAGAGGTCATGTGCTCAAAGCAAAAGTTGATGACCTTGCCACACGTTCACACGGGTTATAAAAGTGCAGGAGCAAAACGTGCCATCAGCAGATTTCTGCAGCAAAAGACTTCATAGCCCAAGGAAACCTATAAAATCCTTCATTATATTGCAGCAATACATTTCGTCGCTCATTTGAAATGTGTGCTGCATGTTTATGTTAAATGCATACATAATTATGGATTAACGGGAAGTGTTAGACTGTGTACAGCCCTCTGAACCACAATAATTGCAGTGCCAACTCCTGACACTCCCCCCCCCCTCACTCCGCTGCCAGTTGGTACAGCCTTAAACTCATCCGGATCCCCCATCAGTGGCGCGCTCTGCTTCTCCCCTCACCCCACCCGCTGCCTTCATCTCTGCATCTGTCCTCTGTCACTGCACGCCCCACACAGACATATGCAGGGACACCCCCCCACCAGAGCCCTGAAGTGTATTTATCCAGGAGCTGGGGGGGGGGGGGGAGCAGGATTGAGGTGTAGCTGAATAGGTGGTGGCATACGGGTACAGCCCCCTTTCTGGGTGTCACCAGCAACCTGGCAGTCTTTCTAAGGGTCTGGCTGCCGCGTGGCGTGACTCAGAGGCTTGGTTTGGGTGCCAGTGTGCCCCCCCCCCCACCGTCTCTCCTCCCGTCCTTACGAGCCACCCAATGACACCTCCTCTCCCTGCTGTTGCCCCCGCATCTGGCGGATGGCCCCTCTGCAATATCTGAGCCTGGCCGGCGTCCACGCCTTTGACAGGTTTGTTGACAGGCACGTACACACACACGCACACACACACACACACACACACACGCACGCACACACACACACACACACACACAGGTTTGGGATTATATCTTTGTGGGGACTCTCCATTCATTTCCATGGGAAAACTCTTGTCCCAGCATGACGTCCTTAACTCCTACCCAGCCCTGACCTTAACCATAAGTAAGTAACCAAACTAAATGCATGGAACTTTTGTCACTTTTACTTTTTTTGCATTTGCAGATTTTTGTGGGGACCTGAAATTGTCCCCACAATGACAAAATAAATTGTTTTTTATTAAATTGTGAGGGACTTTTGGTAAACCTAATCCACACACACACACAAGCTCCTCTGCTCCACCTTCCTCAAACAGCCACATTGCCTCCTGCAACCCCGCCTTGCTCTTAACCGCGCCTTGCTGACATGAAATCAGAACCATGTTCCTTCAGACGAGATCCATCCCCCCAAATGCCTCTCAGACTGTGTTGTGGTCGCCGGCGTAAAGGGAAACGAAGCACATTTACTGCCACAGGAGTTCAGAGTCGAGCGGCTGCCATCCGGATCTTTCCGCATCTCCCCCGTCGAAGGAGGAAGAGGATGAAGGCAGCCTCCTTCCACCTCGCACTTCATCTTGCCCCCAGTCCCACCTCCTAACGCTCTCACACTAGCATCTCGTTGCCTCTGTCCCCTGCCTCCCATTGGTGGCGAATCCATCGGCCAACACTCGATGCCTTATGAACGCCGAACGAGTGTCCATATATAAAGCAAACCTGAAGCTGAAGCTGGGTGATAGTGAAGCTCCAAATGGATCGTCTTCATACACAGTTTCTTTTTCCGTTGTTTCATCAAAATAGCCTCAAAGTGGCAGAAGCGCCATGGAATTCATGTAAGAGTTATTCTGCGAATCCAGACGCTCAATAAACAGAGAGTGAGCTGTGAGAGGTGTGGATATACTTGTCTTTTGTGTCAGGAAACATTTCTTGTGCTTGCTGAAGCTTCAGATACTCTGGGGAGTTTCGTTTGCTGAACGGACACCTCCATCCATCCAGATTGACAGGGGCCTCTTCAACTGCCCCAGTCCCCA
Organism: Pollimyrus isidori; assembly: GCA_019775955.2. Classification (NCBI taxonomy): domain Eukaryota; kingdom Metazoa; phylum Chordata; class Actinopteri; order Osteoglossiformes; family Mormyridae; genus Pollimyrus; species Pollimyrus isidori. The sequence continues at coordinate 14,247,286 of JABFDZ020000002.1, forward strand.
CATCCAGCCGTGGACGCACCTGTAGATTCCTGTTCAGCTTTCAGTCTGCTTGGCGGCAACATCAGGACAGCGGGGGGTGTTCAACCAATCAGATTTAACAATGCTGTGGGCCCCGCAGAATGACGTAATAGAGTGTGAAGTGTGAAGGAGGTCAGGAGGTAGCGGGGAATGGGAATTTGGTTTCGATGCCATATCTGGGATCGGAAGGTTGTTGGTTTGAATCCCTGCCCCAGCAAGATGAGTTCACTGTCGGGTCCTTGGGCATGACACCTACTAATCCAGGGACTGCCTGATCCTGCTTTCTCAATAAATCACTTTGGATTAAGGCATCAACTAAATGAATGTTAATTAAATGTGGCCCTTCCTAAGGCACTTTAAGAACAATATGAGGTGTGATCTCTAGGTTCAAATGTCCTGTAGCTGCTTTGGATGAAGGAGGACATCCATGGAACGCAACACCCTCTCGTTTTTTTCTAGCCTATTCCAAGGGACAGTATCAGAGTGTAACACTTCCATTGGCCACTAGGGGTGCGGGAGATCGAAATCAGGTTACAGAAACCAGGGTGCATGCCTGCTCCTGAACTGACATCAGAATCCAGCACCATCTTGTCTGTCTCCCTCCCCCCTCAACCACAGAAGGGGGCATATAGGTACTCGTTGACTCTATAAACATCGACCGTAAAGTGTATTTACCCGGCAGAAGCAAATGTATAACCAGACCTTATTTCGAAGTTTGGGCAATCGATGGAGCATCCGTCTCTCCCTGCCCCCTACTGCCTGCGAGGAACAGACCGGTCACTCTGAGGTACCTGGCCAAGAGAAATGTGTCCTGGAACATGGTCTGACTACACGATTCATTTACGGTCCAAGAAACCATTCAAATATGGCGGAATTAAAAGAAAAATACTTTTCATTTATCTAGCAGATTCATTTATTGAAAGTGCAGGGCCAGCCAGTCTTTGAAGCATCTGCGGTGGGGGCCTTGCCGAGCATTTCGGTGGTGACACCCCCCAGTAAATGGCAGGGTTCAGGGTAGCAGGGGGGGAGGGTGTCTGGAGCCTGTCCTAAAAGCTACAAGTGCAAAGCAGGGAATCACCCAGGATGGGGGGCCAACACATTAGCAGGGAATGTGCACACACAAAATTTGGTAATTCCAATTAACTGTGGGGGGGGGAACAAGACAAGAGTACCTGGAGGAAACCCCATGATGACACAGGGAGAACATGCAAACTCCTCACACACGAGGCCATGGCAGGGACTAGAACCCAAGTCCCAGAGGTGTGAGGCGACAGTATAATCACTGCGCCACCATGCCACCCCTGATAAGGCATGAAAAAATTTAAGTGGTATAGTTGCATTTCTAGACTCAGATTTTTCTGGAAATGAAAGCTGTAAGAAACTAAAGTCGAACCTCAAAAACACCCAGTAAGATTTCATTAGGACGGTTAGTTATTATGAACAAATGTAGGTAACGCTGGAATTTTCTGTACTTTGTTCAAAGCTGACTTGTCACCAGGAAACTCTAATAAGACATATGACAGAATAATAACATTTTTATCTATTACCAGATTCCCTGACATTTAAGAAATATGATTCATTGTCCATAAAAACATTTCAATTTCTGTCATTCCAGCTCTCACACTAGCATCTGATCCATGATCCATTCGCGTGTGTTTATTTGGTTAACGGGGTAACTAGCTCTAATAGACACACATCAAATTAACAACGGACCAGGCACGAGTGTTAACCGGTTTTTAATTTGCGTTCTTATCGGTTCGGGGCCGGATATTTCCGGAAGGACTTTGAGGACAGAAATGGGGAGGGGGTAGTTTTGCTTAGAACAAACTGATTGGGTAAAAAGGCTCTGCTGTGGTCTGATAGGGCCCAGTGTTCAGTTTAATTAAAGTTTTATCTCCGGGCATATTTACAGGGCACTTTCAGTGCGGTGCGTCGATAGGGAAGTCCGGGGAGGGCAGCGTATCTTGCGGGACTCGGAGACCCCAGCGGCGATAAGGGGGGAGCAAATTTCATGACGTGGTTGCCGACATGGCGCTCCGCAGCCAGGCTGAGTTAGATTTGCCTGGTTTTTTTTGCACGTCTTCCGGTGCAATCATCACCGTTTCCATTCTCCAAGCAGCCCAGCGTCTCCCAACCCTCCGCCGCTCCGCATCCCTGGCCGCCAGGCGGGCCTGTGAAATCGCTATTCTCCCCGGCGCCTTTTGTCTCGCGGGCGCGGGCACCACGATACGTTTATGTCTCGCTTTTGTTCGCATGCCGCGCGGATTAATCCGTGGGCCGCAAGCGGGCAGACGCCGCCGCCGAGCCCCGGATCCCCCCGGATCGCTCACTCTGCCTGCCGCGATTAGCCGTAGCAGTCGGGCTGGGTGGGGGTGCAAGAGGTATCCTTTCTGCTCAAAGGCACGTCGCTCTAATTCAGGGCAGGTATTGTACAGGGAGCTTTCTGATCAGCAATTCGAAAGGGGATTAGGCTGGGAGGAGGAAGCTTCTGGATAAACCCCTCCGTGGCGTATCTGTACTGCAGGAGGAAGGGGAGCGCGAAAGATAAACACAGCGGGTCTTAGGCGTGATTTAATGTCCAAAAAAAAAATCACGTTACTGAAAAGCTATTCGGGAGCTTTTTTTTTTTCCTCCACAAACTCAGGCTGGCGTTGGATCCTCCACCATGGTACATGGGGCAGGAGTGAGTCAGGTGTCTCCGCTAAACACCGTTTGCTGTTTTTGACACTGGTTCCCTAATTAATTCCTCGGCTCGCTTTCAGCGGCCTCACTGCCAGGGACAGGTTGTTAAAAACACGATTCCTCGGCTCGCCAAAACCGCACCGGGGAAAAAAACAAAAAAGCACAATCCAAGCACCCAGGCGCGCTGGGAAGGCTCAGAGTGGTCCAGACTGTCGGCGGAAACCTGGCGACTTGTTTACCCCGTCACAATCGACACGTTCCACCTCGGGAACGCTGAGTACGTGGGGAGCGGCTCAATCGGTCGGATCGGCTCGAGTCCGCCCCGAAATCCCAGGGGCTGTGGTCTCTTTCCGGAAATGTTTTAATTACCTCTCGATTCACACCTGAAACACCAGGCCATCCAGGCATCTGACTCAATAAACAAATTAAGGGTGGGTGGTGGGGGTGAATCCAGCAATCCCCACAGCTCTTGAGAGTATAAGATACTGAATTAGTAAGTGTGTGCGGGAATGCCAGCGGAAGGCTCCCTCTGCTGCGTGATCCCGGCGGATGTGAGGGCACAGCCCAGCAAGTAAGGGCCCCTGCTAATGAGAGCAGGTAGTGCAGTGCTGGTAATGATCTTACCCTGTTTGCGGGCTCTAATCTATTTGCTTTTGAGTTATTCTGACGTCGAGGCATGTTCCCTCCATTGACAGCATCATCAATCATCTTCATATTCTGTTTTGAATATTCCTCCTTTGGGTCTAATTGCTTCAGCGTGTGGCCGGGCTTTTCCACCGAGCGTCACCGCCCACCCTGTCCACGTCACTCCCTCCCCTCTCCTGTGACCTCATCCAGCCCCCATGGCCGCCACCAGCCCCTCCCTGCATGTGAAAGCAGCGCCTTCAACCTGCAGGCATACCGTTGGCTGCTTCTTCTGCCCGCCCCACCCCCACCCCAAGATGGCTGCATTTTAAAATGCCCACAAAATGCCCAGTTCGTGCGTCGCGGGTGCGATTTGCTCCGCGATAAATCTACCGGTCTTCTTCAATACGGACGAAAACCGGAGTCAGAGGGAGCATGTCGTTCCACAGCTGCGGTTCAGCCGAATCCAGCAAGGGCATCCCAGTTCTGGGCCATGGCGGTCCTCTTGCCCAAATGGATGTGTCCCATGTGACCATAGCAACCTGGGAGCGTTGGGTCGGAGGACATACTCGCAGGCCTGTGTGGAAAATCCCCTGCTGTCCACATAGCACCCCCTACTGTTGGGGCAGGAGAAATACAGCAGGATCTAGCCCTACTTGCATTTCTGTTCATGTTGTTACTTGATATTTAGAAATAATGAACCAGATTCCAGTATCTCGGAATCTCAGGAAAGGGAGGGAGAGGCGCGAGAGTCCATTTGATCTGCTGGCCCTTTAACACGATGCAGAATAACCGTTTTCTTTAACTTTGGAGCAAAATCGACGGGAACAAAGTTCAGGAAAACGTCAAGTGCTAACAAGATCGGAACCAGGTGCCGGTGTAACGTTTCGGCGTGAGACGCCGTGTGTCCTGACAGCTCTTAGCAGGGCGCTGGGGCCCCGCCACTAAGAGGCCCCGCTGCTGCTCGCCACGCGGGGCCCCTGCTAACCAAATCTGACACAAAGCCGGGGTGAATTTTCTGCAGCGGCGTGGCGGGTCGGCGAGACTGGTGTGCTGGACGATTAACGGCAGGAGTGAAGCTGGCGCCTGGAATTGGACCTGATCCGTCCACGTGCCCTAGCTGCTTAATCAAGGCCCACGCCGGAATCACAGTCCCTGTTCCTGGGCCCTGGCTGGGGTAGCCGTGTCATCACCAGGCCGGCGGGGGGCTGCAGAGCCCCCAGGCCAAGCTGTCATTTCCGAATCCGGACCCGGCAAACTAGCTTGGGAATATTTTCAGCAGTATGGGAAACTTCTAGAGGACGCCGTGCTCCCAGCATCAAAATAACCATTGCCGGGGTCTCAGGGGGCGCTGGTCACACATCGCATACATGCCTGACCAGGCTCAGTCCTCCTTTAGCGCCAGTAGACGTTTAGCACCAATAAGCTTGCCAGCCGCTTCGCCCGTATCTTTAGCTAACTGGCTAGCAGCCGAGTCTGAACGACCTTTCACTCTATCTCTGTGCATCCTTAAGGCATCGCGGCGAGGCTGATGTCAATCTAACCTTCTTTTAGGGATTATCAAAGCTTCCCGTTCCGTTAGATATAAGCCTCTGTCTAATACTGACTCTCTCAAAGAGATAAATAAACAGGCTACAAAGGGAACATTTTACAGCAAATGGGTCCTAAATGTCCCCTAATTCTGCACTTCGCCGTTAAATACAGGTATGGAGGTGCTCCTCTCACTGGTACCACAGACAAATGTACAAGGGAGATGTGTAATTGCCATGCTACGCATGGAGCCCCAGGTGAGCTGGCCAGTAACGCCTACATGCCCTTGTTCAGCGATGTGATTGGGCAGAGTGTAGCCCTGCTGATCTCTGCCCCGCCTCTGCTGGGACTCCCCGCCTTCTCATCGGCTCCTGGGGTCCTTGATGAAAGATGATTGATTGGCCTTGCAGTGCCAGGCTTTGATTGATTGAGGTCTTTTTTTTTTCTTTTTTTGCGCTCTCCATCCGCTACCCGCGTGGAGAAATAAAAACCCAGAGGACTCCATTTTACATTCCTCCCTCCTCCACCATACTTTATCTCCCCGTCTACTCTAATGACATTCATTTTTGTGTGCTACACCCCCACAGCCACCTACCCACATCTCCCGCCCCCAGCTCCCCCCACCTCCACAGTCTTATGGCTTACTGAGCTCACAACTTGCCTAGCCAGACCTACATTTCAAGGCCCGGTCGCAGGATTAATGTGTGTCGCTAGGGGCTGGTGAAGGCTAGTAGAGCTAGCAGCGCCTAGCAGCAGCTAGTGGGGCTAGCAACAGCTAACAGAGCGTGTGGGGCTAGCAGCGGCTAGTAGGAGCTAGTGGGACTAGCAACGGCTAACAGAGCGTATGGGGCTAGCAGCGGCTAGTAGGAGCTAGTGGGGCTAGCAACGGCTAACAGAGCGTATGGGGCTAGCAGCGGCTAGTAGGAGCTAGTGGGGCTAGCAACGGCTAGCAGAGCAAATGGGGCTAGCAGAAGCTAGGAGCAGCTAGTGGGGCTAGCAACGGCTAACAGAGCGTATGGGGCTAGCAGCGGCTAGTAGGAGCTAGTGGGGCTAGCAACGGCTAGCAGAGCAAATGGGGCTAGCAGAAGCTAGGAGCAGCTAGTGGGGCTAGCAGCTGGCTAGCTGAGGGTAGCAGAGGCTAGCAGGGAGACCTTATGAATTTGCACTGGCTAGTAGTGCTGGCTGGCATCATGAACCCCCCCTGTGAATCCATCTGATGTCAGGAGACAGTGTTTTCTGTTTTCTTCAATCTCTCTTTCCCTACTTTTAAAAATTCCTTCCTAGTTTACTGTATAGACTGATAAACACACATATGCATTCTCACTTCAAAGGGCTGCTGTATCGTTTTATTTATATATTTTACATTTTGAAAAAAAATAGCAAATTATTATTTGTATATGAAAAGGATTCTTGCTCTTCATCTTGGAAAACATCACGGTGGAGGCAGGGGGTAGATAAAGTTGAACAGAGATTCTCCACATGAAAGCTGTGTGATTTTAATAGCAATTTAGATTTAAGTGATTTTCATGAAAGGTATGTGTCTTGTGAAATTTTGATTTAATTCAGGAAATATCACATGTACAACTAGATAAATAGAGAATAAATTTGAAGATATAAGAATTATATGTAAATATTTGCAGAAAAATATGTCTAAATAAATATTGTATAAATAAGTATTTCAAATGAAACTAAATTATTATATAGCATATTTCTGCCGGAGTAGAGAGATTTTTTGGTGAAATCCTGACCTAGTACACATTTAAAGGACATACGGATGGATGGATGAATGAATGGATGATGAAATTAGCTTGTAAGCTGGGCATTCATTACTTTCTTGAGAAAATCCTTTTTTTCTACAGTAAACAAACGACATTCACATTTCGGAGAGGTCAGAACGTTCTGTGCTGTTCAGTATATTGCCAAAGCACGCCGTATTCCGGGCTGGGAGTCTGATGTCATCTGGGCCCCCAAAACCCCGCTGGATCCTCGCCCCGGCGGTGACACACCTGAGCTGGCTTTGCGCTTCCCTGCGGATAGGCCGGCTCAGGGATGCAGTGACAGCCAGGCCGCACTGCAGCTTGATCAGCGGCCGGGGAACAGAAAGCAAAGGCATGATGGTACCGGCTGTCACTTTCCTGTCACTTTCAAAAAGACGCGCAGAGAGGAGCCTCAGCAAGGGATTCCCCGACATGGGGACTCCGTGTGTCAGGCATCTGGGCAGTTCCCCTCCGAGCCACCAAGCTTCTCGCCCTGAAAAATTTATACTCTGCCCCCAGACCCTTAATGTCCACAGCAGGCCACCGTCCTTGGCAGGGTCTTTTATTCCGTGTTACTCTGCTTCCCAGCCACCTCTCCCTGCTGTGTGTGTGTGTTTGTGCGTGTGTGTGAGATGTCCCCTGCCCCTTCCAGAAATGCCAGCCACGCATATGGCTTCCGGTTATGCGGAGGGGCCCGGCTTATAAATCTAAATTAGCCACACCGATTCTGTGTCGTGGTGCGTCCTCGGCGCCCCCCTCCCCCTGCCCCCC
>JABFDZ020000002.1:14362428-14374009 GCA_019775955.2 Pollimyrus isidori
AAGAGGAGACGAGAGTTGTTCTCTCATTACATAATGCAGCTGTATGATTTTAATTAAATACGCAATTGTGAAATGAACCAATGCGCTGGTGATTCGCACCCCACGAGTCTCAGAAACAGGGACAGATGAACTTTAATGAGACGGGGTCATGACCTTAGCAGTAAGCTCCCCTAGATGTCAGCCACCAACACAGCATTAGAAGAGGACACAGCGGACACAGGCTGTCTCTCCATCTGCATTTAAATGTCATAGGCATGTATTGTAGAACAGGGGCCTGTATGACAAAGCAGGATTTTTTGCTTAGCCGTATAACTTCTTTAAATACATTTAAAGTGGGGCACCTTAAATCTGACGAGTTATCTGGCTAAGCAAGAAATCCATCTTAGTGTTTCAGGTCCCAGTTCAATCACACAAAGCTGATCTCAGAATGGAACATCTTCCAAGGCATGTAAGGAGGACAGATTTCAGGCAGCAGGTAATGCTGACATTTCACATGAAGGTCTTTGGTGTTTTGGAAGGAAAAACTAAAACGAAAAACATCAGCCCAACACTGTGTCTCCACTGGCAAGGAGGGAAGTGGCAGCAGAATGAGGATCAGCGTTATTCCAAATGTTTATCACGTAAAAATCAGAACTGGGAAGCTTCTGAACATAAGGACCAGTAAATATATTCACCAGTAAGGACTGGGGGACCGAAGCCCCACAGTACAAGAACATGCTGAGCTGAATTGGAGTTACTAAATTGCACATAGGTATGAGTGAATGGTGTGTGAGTGTATGGTGGGTGAGTGATTGTGTGTGTGAATGGAGTGTGCGTGAATGGTGTGTGAGTGAATGGTGTGTGAGTGAATGGTGTGTGAGTGAGTGAATGGAGTGAGTGTGAATGGAGTGAGTGTGAATGGAGTGAGTGTGAATGGTATGAGTGTGAATGATGTGAGAGTGAATGGAGTGAGTGTGAATGGTGAGTGAGTGTGAATGGAGTGAGAGTGAATGAGTGAGAGTGAATGGAGTGAGTGTGAATGGAGTGAGAGCGAATGGAGTGAGTGTGAATGGAGTGAGAGTGAATGGAGTGAGAGTGAATGGAGTGAGTGTGAATGGAGTGAGTGAATAGAGTGAGTGTGAATGGAGTGAGAGTGAATGGAGTGAGAGTGAATGGAGTGAGTGTGAATAGAGTGAGAGTGAATGAGTGAGTGTGAATAGAGTGAGTGTGAATGGAGTGAGTGTGAATGGAGTGAGTGTGAATAGAGTGAGAGTGAATGAGTGAGTGTGAATGGAGTGAGTGTGAATGGAGTGAGAGTGAATGAGTGAGAGTGAATGGAGTGAGAGTGAATGGAGTGAGAGTGAATGGAGTGAGTGTGAATGGAGTGAGTGTGAATGGAGTGAGAGTGAATGGAGTGAGTGTGAATGGAGTGAGAGTGAATGGAGTGAGTGTGAATGGAGTGTGCCTGTGCTGGATTGGCAGCCCATCCTGGGATGTTCCCTGCCTTCTACACATAGGCTCCCTGAATCGGATAAGCGGTTAGATTGTAGATGGATGCTTTACTCACATGAATTTGTGGGGACCACTGGTACTACACACATGAGAAAGGGGCAGCAATGAAACCCACAGCCATGGAGATTATCACTAAGCCAGTAATGTTCAGGCAGAAGCTCTGAAAGGCCAATGAATCCACAGGTGACAAGGAAAGGAGTGGAAACCACATTATCGAACCTGAAAATTCATTCCTGCTTAGTGCAGACGGCCCATGAAACGACCTCCAGGGCCGATTCTATTCAGAACCTGAACTCCAGGATTTTAGTAAACAGCCAGGTCATCCATCCAGCAATTTCTAACTATGTAAGTTATGTAAGTGGCTTGTTAATAGCAGTGTTGGGCATTTCAGGTCCAGAAGCTACAAATCCAGACCATGATTTTGTTTCTACCCAGCAGCTGAACACTCTGTGACCATGACTCCTTATGCTAAACTGGTTGGTAAAAACAAAATCCTTTTTATTTTGTGATGTATGTGATAGTATGATTATAGCAAAGGCTTACAAATGGCTTTATAGAATGGTGTGAGTTTTATAGATAATAGTCTATGCTGATGTTTAATTTTTATATTTAGATTTGACTTTTGTGTTTATGTTTACAGCACTCTTCGACCATGTGACTGGCCTGTCCATATATCTGACTAAAATTCCTTTGCTTAAACAGTTCAATGCATTGTTCATTACTTACTGCCTTCTTGTAATGTTAGCAATAAAATCATCAGGATAATAAAACTGTGGAATCATCCCCACAGAAGAAGGACAAAAATCGGATGCTTTTGGCTACTAAACGCCCAGGCAGAATGATTCCCACTCTGCGACTGGCTACAATCACTCAGTTAGTCCTGCTTAAGTTTTTCATGGGTGTTACAGTTTGTATCACAAAATGTGACTGAGCAGTGGAACCACACACAGAAACATACAGTAAATTCACAGCCATACATTTATACCAGGTGAGATCAGTTGTGTTCTTGGTGTTTGAAAGATTGACACCTTGAGACCTTGAGAAAGCAGGTGAGATGTTAAGGTTGAGGTTCTGGAGCGAGCCACCGTCCAACAGCTATGGAGAAGCACGTCTGTAGGGTACAGACTGGCGCTGACAGGGAGTGCCCTCTCTTTCGGCACTGTGGGGTACAGACTGGCGCTGACAGGGAGTACCCTCTCTTTCGGCAATGAAGTCTTTGCTTGCGAAATCTGCCAACAATAATGAAAGTGAGAAAAGAATTATTCATGCCTTTATGGTGAAAAACACCAGATCAATTTGAAGGGAAATATCATTTTTAAGAGAGATTTCAACCAAAAAGAGATTCCTTTTGCAAGAGGTTTCATCGATCATATTAAATTTATTTGAAAATGAACATTATTGGATAAGGTTATAGTGTTCAGTATTCATAATTGATTTGCAAGAAGTTCAGAACACCAATTAAAAGCATAACTTTTAAGTTAAAGTGGGGGTAAATCGTTCCATCCATATGCAAGTCGAGATACCAACATGCTTATAAGAAACATGGACGACACTCAAACCCAACAAAACAATCTCTCCACAGAATTCCCAGAGCTTTATGTCTATTTTCCATGATGTCAATGTTTCGCTCAGGTTCACTCATCGTGAGGTTGAATTTTGATCACTTTAAAGGGATTTTTATGGAATAGAATATGTTGATTGGGGTTGCCATGAAATCCAGGGTCACATAAAAATTCCTTTGAGGATGCGGTGGTCTTTGTGTTCCTCTTAATATTTATGTCAGTCTAGGTTCACGAATCACTCAGCCTCACAGCCCTATGGAAGCCAGTAAAGCAAGAGGATGGCCTGTATAATGATAACTCTGGAACACCAGGTGACATCACTAATCAAGTCTCAAATGATGTCATACAAACAAGCAGATAGTACAGACACCCAAGATGATTGCTTTGCCATTACAGAGTTTATTCAATGATTTTACAACACTGTATAATAGGACAATATCTCATGTCAGGTGATAACTTTGTCACAGAAATCCATAGCTAATGTTTAACATAATTTAAACAAATCAATAAAGAGTACCCTACTCCAATCTTAGCATACTTATATAAATAATAATAAATAATCTTTTGAATAGCTTATTTTTCTGCATCCATTTAACCTTCCTTTAGCATACAAATAATTATGCAATAAAGTCGTGCAACTGACCCCAGGCAGAATCACCCAGGAAGCTGTATAAATATGCATCTTACAATTTTAGTGACCATATGTGAGTCTGCGGATCAGTGTATTATGGATTTTGTTTAGCATAAAAAATTTATATTTATGGATTGTATTGTAAATAAATATATAAATAGGTAATAAATACAGTAACTGATTTTAAAATTGTAACACTATAAGAACAAAGCAGCAGGATGCGACGCTCGCATAGGATGCCCGCATGAGACGCCCGCATGCGACGCCCGCATGCGGCGCCCGCATGAGGCTCTAGTGCTTCATCTGATCATTTTTGGCTCCGTTGAATTTTTTTCTGATTGAAAAAACACAGAATATAAATAACAATTATGCTCACTTTGGCAGAGCTTTCTGAAGGGACAGTGACCACTGAGCGGTTTATAGGTGAGAGGCTCCCAGTTAACTCACCTTTCTGTTATGATTGCAATGCCCACACCGAACTATCAGTAAAAATCACTAAAAGCAAGTAATACATTTATCATCAGTGCTTGAAGCGGCCGGAACCCAGCGGAATGCAGCTCCGGAGCTTCTGTATCCTAAAGACTAGATTTTTTTTTTCACCGCACAAATGTCAAATGTCGAAAAATTAGAGTTCCTGCACTTATTTTTTCCCACTTCAAGCACTGTTTAGCATCAAGTCCTGTCTGGTGTTCAAGCAACGGTGTAGCCCGTCAATGAGGACATCAAGAAGACAGGCTGCTCCAACAAACACCCACGGCATGGAATTACAGAGGGTAAATGGCGTGACCCCCCCTCAGGCGTGTCCTCTCCCCCCAAGGCAGAGTGAGAAGGTCTCTGAATGGGAAGATGCTCTGCTCAGTCAGAAAGGACATCAGCCGGTGACACTCACATGTAGAGACTCCAGTCGCTCCACGTAGAGTTGCATAGAGCATCCTGGGCCCTGACACAGACCACGTGACCCTTCCTCACATTCCACCGGCGGTCCTGTATGGTGTTTATCTACAAAGGAGAGTGACGGGGTGAGCTGGACCCTTCCAGCCAGAGGCTTCCCCCGGCCCAGGCGCTCGCTCTTACCTTCTCCTCCGCCTGCTGTGACTCACAGCTGTAGTAGACTTTGCGTGGTAGTTCCATAACCTGGAAGGCCAGGGGGAAGTAGGAGTGTGGGATGCTCCAAGTGTCGGGATATTCCAGCTGGATCCGTCTGGTGTCGATCCTGGTGATCTGGACCCTGTCTGGCTTCACTGTTACAGACAAGAGTGTGTAAACCGACCGTGACGTGTTTTGGTAGGAACATACAGGCCCTTCCTGGGAGCAGTGTCTACCATCTTCCCTGGATCTCACATGGTCTAACTCACACTGGATCTCACATGGTCTAACACACTGGATCTCACATGGTCTAACTCACACTAGATCCCACATAGTGTAACTCACACTGGATCTCACATAGTCTAACTCACACTGGATCTCACATGGTCTAACTCACACTGGATCTCACATAGTGTAACACACTGGATCTCACATGGTCTAACTCACACTGGATCTCACATAGCGTAACACACTGGATCTCACATGGTCTAACTCACACTGGATCTCACATGGTCTAACTCATACCACAGGGATTGCTGCTCCATAATATATTCACCATATATAAGCACCATAATATATTCAGTCTGATGGTGGTTATACAGAAATGCAATGAAATCCTGTTTTTAGTTGATTGAATGTATGACACAGTGTAAGATTTGGCAAGCAGTGTCACATTATAGCAGGCTACTTACCTATTTCATTGATAAAGAAAGTCAAAGAGTATTCTTCGAGACGGTACAAGTATCTGACGCCCACACTCAGGAAAATTTGGTCCAGTTCCTCTGAATAAGGACAGTAGGACTGATCCAGGCAAGAGATTGACAACTGATTGGTGCTCAGGGAGCATGTGATAGCGTTTGCCTGTGAGTGGCTGTCAAAGGGACAGTGTGTTAGACAGAAAGACACACACACACACACACACACACACACATATATTATATACTCACACATATACACGCGCACACAGACATATATACATGCGCAGACATATGTGCATATTTATATATATTGTATATACATAAATTCTGAATAATTAACAGTATCTATCTATCTATCTATCTATCTATCTTTTATTAGAGATTCTTGCTATGTAAAGAATGAGGTTCTCAAAACCTACCGCTCTGCTTTAACAAACACAACTTCTCCTGTTCTCCTTGCTTTCCAGTTCCAAGCACACTGGAATGATCCATTGTAGTTTTTGGTTGAACATTTGATGTAACCTACAGGAAAAGACACAGTGACTCACACTGCCGCTGTCAGTTCTACACAACAATGTGCCTGTGCATGGTACCTGCCACTATGGTACCTGCCATTATGGTACCTGCCACTATGGTACCTGCCATTATGGTACCTGCCACTATGGTACCTGCCACTATGGTACCTGCCATTATGGCTGTATTCGATGAAGATACTCAGTTCCCAGACATCAGTTAAACACTCAGCCATACTGCCAGGAGTAAAATGCCATCATGAATCTTGTCTTTGACCCACAGTACCTGTATCTTGGGAGCCCAGTAGGATTTTCCGGCTGTTTTTCCTAATCAGAACCAGGGTGTAGTTGAGGAAGGATCCCATGTTATCATGGCAGGTATAATTCCCTCCTAGCATCTCTTCCACGGTGACGTTGATCTCATTGCCCCGCTGTAGCAGCGGCACATCATCGTTCCTCCAGATGATCTCCTCATGCCCATGGGATTCTTGGCACTGCAGGGGAACCTGCACCATCGGACTGGGGTCGGCTAGATTGACCTCCACCACGACAACTGAGGGCCACGGCGAGAGAACCATCAGTCGGACAGGGCAGTAAGGAGCACAAAGCAGGGGTATGTTCCAGGGTTCTAATTCCCAGACACTTCATACACACATGATAAGTCAATGTGTAAAGAATATTGATTTATTACAATTACTTTTCAAATATCATTAGCAAGAATGTGATCACTCAGTGTCTGAAGAGAATTAGGATACAGTCCATCGAGGAAGGAATGAGAGAGGGTGAAGTGTCAACATATAAAAAGCATCGGACAAAGAGAGCATACGTTACAACATAGCAGTGAGGCTTATTCGGCTACGGTGCCGGCAGAATAGGCACGCGGCCGCGCAGTGAAGACCACGGGCTCAAACTGGGTAAACCGGCGAAAACAGAAAGAAGAGACAAGCGTACCATTCGGCTGAAGGACTTCGTAATTATTACCACGAGTCTCCAGGCAACTCGTAGATCGGATGATTATAAGTAAGGCACCCAGTAGCACAAACTGCATCGAATGAAAAGAGACGGAGAAATTTTTGTTAGGCTGCAATACTGCCCGTAACTTGACTTGCAATCGTGAAGGCATCATATCTGACGAACTCAGCACACATAATATTCAGATTTATCATATACTCTCCTCAATAGCCTACACTGATAATGATCAAGTTTCTAGACTAACACTGAGATCTATATTTATTATTAGTTTTCAAGTTTATAATTAACACGAATAAACTGTGAAACCAGATATTAGGATGTTGGAAACATTCCCAAAAGGTTCAGATCAGTTCTTCCCTCTCTCGTATATTGTAACACAGTTATTTTTATGCCAAACTACAGGTGTAGACGAAAATAATGGTTGGATTAACAAACTTCATAATCATCCTTCATAATCTTCATTGCAAACAATAACTCAAATCTCCGCATTCGCACAGCTTTTGTCTTTCTAGGTTTATAAAATTTGATATTACTTATAATTTAATATAATTAAATATTTTAATATAGGTTATCAAATCATGCTTCGTTAGATCCTTACCACTCCTTAGTACAGAATGCCAAAAAACAGATTTTACCGTTCAGTTGTAAACATACCTTCATAATGAGTATCGGGTCCATTGCAAGCACCTTTCTCTCTCCAGTTTTTTGTGACTCCACGGTGTTATAGCCTACTGTTTATAAAGAGGACCTACTGTAAGAAAATCCCGGGCAAAAAGTACAGCGGTTTAGGAAAGGGAAAAAGGGCGGGTTGGAGGAGGATGCGTTCATCATTAATGAACTTGGCTTTTCCGAATAGTAAAGTTCACTACTCGGTGTTCATTGTTTTAGTTTCGCCATCGATAACCAAATCTACGCCCTACTGCACACACGCTGGGGTTAGGGACCAGGTGTGGTCCTGCTTTGTAAATATCAATGCAAATTAATGCATTGTAAAAATTTGCGGTCGTAATTATTAAAGTCGTTGCCTACAGTTTCCCTTGACCTCCACTTTCTTCCCACAGTCAAAGCCAAGCCGTTTGCTTATTTGGAGTCTCCGGTCCTATCCATAGCCTATATTTCTCCAATGGGTGGGGGGTGTCCAATTTGGCCGCTAAAGCAAATTGCCAGGCGGTCCACAGGCGTAATTGTACTCCGTGGCTGCCAGCCTATGTGTCACCCCCCAGTAATTAAGCAGCGGCGGGCAGCTCACTGATGGGGCAGCACCATGGGCGTAAATTACGGGGGGGTGTAGCCCCGTAATGGGTGTTCCAGCATAAAGTTACACCCTTGGGCAGCACCCCCCTCTGGCAAGCTTACCTTACATTAGACTAGTAGGTTACATTAAGGGAATTTTATTTAGATTTAGGGAATTATCCAAGCTCCAATTTCTATATCACTGTTTTTTTTATCACTTTCACTAATGATGTAAAACAGGAATTTCCTCTTTTCCTGATTTTACAGTAGGAAGTTATTAAAAGCCACAAACCATCCAAATATGTGTGAAGACGTGGTACGTACAAGGAAAACGAAGCGCGTAAGATATACCGCACAGATCAAAAGGGTCCCGGAGGACACCCACTGCCGATAACACTTCGAGCGTTAGCGTCCCGGCGATGTCAAGCTCCGGATTGAACTGTGTTTTTGTTTAGAATATTTTAATTTGTAAACGTGGGCAAATTACTGGAAGCATGTTGATTTACAGCTTCGAAACGCTTAAATCTGTTCGACATACTTCGTGACAACAGTGAACAGAAAACGAGGAGGAAACTACTTCCAGAAAAACACAAAGACGATCATATTTAACCTTTATGGCGTCACTTAAAATATCCACTGGAAAAGGGAAGTTGGGAGAAGAGGGACTTTGAATAGGGGATATGAATAACAACGTTCATTTGTGTGGCAATGCAGTCAGGTGAGAACATGATCAATTTACGGAGAGAGATGTTATGCAGTAGGGGAATTATAAACAGGAGAAGCGCAGTCATTTTTCCGCTGTTTCGATGTTCTTGGATTTTTTGCGTAGCCTATATGAATATGTAAACTTATATAGGGGGCAAATGTGCTTAAAAGTTCTTGCAAGCATGCATCCCCCTTTTTTTTATCAAGCACATATTAATTTATTTTCTGGCAAACTCGTTTCTTTTCACACCCTATATAGGCCTAGATACTTATAGGCTACTTTTGGTGATTTAACTTGCGATCTAGTTTCCGTTTCAATGCAGTTGTATTTTAGTGTTGCCAATGAAACTCTGTAAAATTGTTTTGAAGTCTTCCAGTTGAATTTTTCAGATGAAAAATAAAACGCATAACCTCCTTTAACGCATATCAGTCTGACTTTCACTAAGCAAGTAAATATTAGGCTGGATTATAGTCCTATATATGTACTTTATAAATTTCAGTAGGTCCGGCTCCTAGTGTAACATTTGTAGCCCGGTCAAAATCTTTGAATTAATAGATAAATTGAAATAAACCCCAGCGAGATCTTGATTTGATATTTGTCTATTAATAATCTGAGGAACATGCGCGCGTTGCTTCTATAACTGAACTCATGTACTAGAGCAGCAATTTTCTATCAATAACGGGGGTATTCAGAGTATTTATCTCCAAGAGAATAATAGGGGAACAATTTTATCATGAGGCCAGTTGAATTTATTTATATAATTAATAATATTAATTAATATAATATTATTCCAATTAAAACATTACAATATTAAATGTTAAAATGAGAAGGTTATTTGTTTGAGACCATAAACGTATTAACCATTTCGCACGGGGGACCTGTAACTGCATCGTGTTATGTGACGAAAAGGCAATTCCCGTGGCTGGGCTATATGGCTGAGCAGGGGCTATAGAAAGACACCTGCTTATTGTACTGGAAATGGCAAACGGAACAACACTGGAGAGAGATGGGAACACGAAGGTTATTGTTATTTTTCTGCATTATTTAAGTTGCTTCCTTATAATGCATAACAGCAAGAATGCGGAAAGACCTCGATTATGCGCACACAGAATGAGGAAATGCCTTAATTACACACGCGCGAGTGAAGGCGATCGCGCATCTGTTTGCGTTGATATCTTTGTGGGGACCGTCCTCTCATTTCTAAGGGAAAAACCCAGATCCCAACAATAACAGCCCTTATCTCCATCCAGGCCTAAACTTAACCATACCGAGTTAACAAGAACTGATACATGACTTTTGACATGTTTGATTGCAGTTACAGAATCTTTATGCAGTTGCAGGTGAAGCTACACAGTTTAATATTTTATTATGAATTGCACATAAAAATGTAAACACTGCATATAGTGCATCGCTGTTATAACAATGTCATGTCATTCCAATTGGAGGAATGCAGCATTCGAAGTGGCATCTATGGAAAATCGAATTTTCTTGTGCTTGGTGGATCTTCTCATAGGGAAAGTTGAGTGTGTGATCCCCCTGAAGATGGGGCACGTCCTCCGGTCCCCTGGACCACCACCCCAGTCTGCCAGCCCAAAGGTACTGTCCCCAATGTCCATGCAATGGTGAAGAGGTCAGCCGGCCAAGACAGCTCAACAATATCAAGAGCTTTCAGGAACTCAGGGCGAATCTCATCAACTTTACCACAAAATACTTTTTGGTGACACGTTACCTAAGGCCATGTTTTTAGTCATTTATAATCACATTCATAATGCATTATAATGCACTCAAAAAGCATTATAAACATAACTAAATATTTTTACAAAGGCATAATACATTATAATCATTATGGCTCTTTATACTGATCTGGTTGGTTGAAAGAAGTCTGGGTCTGGATTTGTACTCTCTGGACCCAAGTGTCCCACCTCCGCCAGAGGGCTTACGTTTCATGTACCTAAAGGCAGATTCCATAGCTGCCAATCTGTCCATTGACACCCCTGCCTTCGACAGCCACTCCACACTGCACCTGACTTCCACGGCTCCCCCTGCAGGTGGTGGGCCCACAGGAGAGCGCAACCTTTGTTTTATGTCTGACTGAGCCCATGGGTAGAGGTTTGGGTACCAAACGCGTGCCCACGAGCCCCCCGCACCCAGGCCTGGTTTCAGGGCAGAGCCCTGGACTCCTTAACCTGGGTGGGGTTACTTGGTCCATTGTCTTATCTACCATGGAGATTTTCTGAATCACACTTTGTCTATGCTCACCAAGGCCCAGTTTACCTTGGGAGACCCTACCAGGGGGAAACTGCCCCAAACACCGCAACTGATCACAGAGGCACACAAACCCCTCCACCAGAAACACTGCTGACTTCTTTGAAGTCTGAATTACATTTCAAAAAGTGTTTGACAAGCTTTTCGCGAAGACACACAACATTCACATGGTTTCACATAGAGCCACGTATCTTGAGATCAGCAGCTGCACTACTGACTGATTGGCTTATATGGGATTCAGCTGTGGACTGTACAGCTGCCCCAGATTATCTATGGGAAAGGAAAGCCATCGTCCAAGAGGGCCATCGCCCGTCAGCGCCATCCATCTAGGAGGGCCATCGCCCGTCGGCGCCATCCATCTAGGAGGGCCATCGCCCGTCGGCGCCATCCATCTAGGAGGGCCATCGCCCGTCGGCGCCATCCAT
>JABFDZ020000002.1:14467449-14481068 GCA_019775955.2 Pollimyrus isidori
AAAAGGGGAAGGAGAGGGAGGACAGGCTTACCCGGTAAAAGGGGAAGGAGAGGGAGGACAGGCTTACCCGGTAAAAGGGGAAGGCTGCAGCTCGGTTCCGCAGGCCGGTGAAGAACACGTCGCCAGCCTCCTCATATATCCGCCCAGCAAAGCATGCGTCGTGCATCCTTAGTGCAGTTTTTACTGCAGCCTGCAACAAAGGCTTTGTTTCACTGCAGCCAGACAGGCAAAGATGTCACATGGCTCTCCAGGTAAAGCAGAGTTTCCAGCGTGGAGGTACCTGCAGGTACATGTCGGCCAGCTCATCTTCCTGGATCAGGTAATATATCCTGCCCACCTGAAGCCAGGTCTCCGACTCCTCCTCTCGTTTGCCAAGGTCAATGGAGATCCGGAGGCTCTGTTTGGTGTAGTCCAGTGACTTTCTTGAAGACCTGGAGAGCGTCCCCTTTTTTACATTTAATGAGCAAGCCTGGCCTTACTAGCTCAATAAAGTAAGTGCATGACAGCGGCGTTAACTTTATATTCCAGTTTAATCTGAGAATAAGATGTGTAGCATTTCCCTTAACCGACTGCTGGCAGGTAAACACAGCTATTGTTAAGCGCCCGTAAGGCAGAGGGTGATGGCGTTCACTTAAAGGGCCTAAGTTCACTTGAAAGGCCTAAGTTAACTTGAAAGGCCTAGATTTCCAGCTGGACGTTCTTGTGTGTCCTGCAATGTGTGAATGTGTGAGGCAGCCTTACTTCTCGGTGTTTAACGAGAGGTAGAGGCTGCTGAGCATCTCCAGGAACTCGGCCTCCTGCTTCTTGTCCTTCAGCTCCTGTGCCAGCTGCACACAGTGCTCGCAGTAGATGATGCACTGGCCGTACAGCAGCATATCAGCATAAAGACGGCTCAGCTCTTTCGCCACCATAATCTGACCTGGTAAGAGACAAGAGGAATCAGATAATTCTACAGTGAAGCATGTGGAGGTAAAATAGGCAAGTTGTCCCATTACATTATTGACTTCTGGTAGTTCTAGGCCGTTCACTCACTGTGAAGGTTCTTGGCGCCAATGGCAATCAACAAAGCCATCTCATAGCACAGCCTAACCTCTTGGCTTTTCCCTCTATCTCTATAGCTCCTCCCCAGCCAGAGGTAGGCCTGGACATGTTCCGCATCCGTGGGGGTGTCTGAGAGCTCTGGGAAGAGCCGCAAGGACCTTAGCAGGAAGCACTCAGCCAGTGCCGGGGCGCCGACGGACAGAGCCAGACACCCTATGTTGGCCAGTACCAGGCCTTCGTTGCGCTTGTTCCCGTTCTCCTGAGAGATCTGGAGGGCACGCTGGAAGTTCCTGGCTGCTTCCCGCACCTGCCCCCCATGCCTGAGACAGAGGCCCAGGATGTTATGCGCAACGCCACACTGGGTGGGGCTGTCTGTCTCATTCAGGGACTGCAAGAGCGGCTGCAGGGTTTCCGAAGCGCTTTCTGTCTCTTCCCTAAGGACCAACAACCAGGCCAGCAGCACAGAGGCCTCAAAACCCTCCTCCTCGCTGAGGTAGCCCCCCATCCGCACAGCTCGCTGGGTACACTGGACCGCCTTCTCTAAGGCTCCATGCTGCTGGTACACATTGGTCAAGGCCAGGCATAAGTCTCTCTGGGTCCTTATGTCATCCCCGTGGCTGGCAATGGACAGAGCCTGCTGGAGGTAGACCACAACCTGTGCAGGGAGTATCGAAGTTCCATCTCTCCACTGCGGGTTGAGCCTGACAGAGTTCTTTATGAACATATCTATCTTTTGAAAAGCATCCTGAAGGGATCGATCTGCGATGGAGTCAAGGCTTAGTGATGCTAACGTGAGGTAGGGTAAGTACTTCTTGTGGTACAGTCGGCTCAGCATCCAGTTGAGGTCCACAGGTGCAAGAGGACTCCCAGAATGGGTGGAGAGGCTTATAGTGAGAAACTGTAGCCTCTCCACAAAAGGCAGAGTGTCCTCCACCTTCCGCATTCGAAGGAAGAGCTTGACGATGAGGTAACAAGTTCTTGCCTCCAGGTGCTTGTCACTCTCCACAATGGCCTTACGAATCAGGAGTTTGAGGACCTCAAATTCGTCAATGGAGCAGAAGTCGTGCTCAGGCAGGCAGAGGAGCAGGGTGCTGGCCTTCTCCAGCGTGTGGGACAGCTTCTCCAACTGCCTCTGCTTCAGGTAGACGGCAGTGAGGTTGGTGTAGAGGGCGACTAGGAGGGGTGGATCTGTGAAGCCTTTCACCGGCATGGATAACGCCTCCTCGAAATACACTCTGGCCTGGGAGTACTTGTTCTTCTTGGCGCACAGTCTGCCCATGAGGAAGCAGGCGCGCCGGTGTGCCCAATGCATGCCACCCTTCTTTGCACCCTCCCGCACATTCTCCAGGAGCAGCAACAGCTCGTCCTCTGTGTAGCCTCTAAACGTGGTCTCCAGGAAGGAGTAAGACATGTCGCAGAAGGCCTGGGACGTCTCCTGGAAGTGGTCCTGGTTCAGCAGGCTCATGATTGGGTCATAGAGCTCCGCCTCCTCTGCCTCCCAGCTGCTGTCATCCATGAAGAGCTGCGGATCCTCCTCAAACTCATCCATCTCTTTGAAAGTGTCATCTAGGCTAAACGACAGCATCTCGCCATCCTTCTCAAGCTGGCTCTGGGAGGCGTAGATGGAGGAACGGGGAGAGGACTGGTAAAACGGGCTGGCGCTCTTCTCGGAGATGGTACTCTGTCGAGCACAGATCAGACTTTTCTGCTCTGAAAAAAATTCAACACAGAGCAGTGTCCAGCCATGAGCCCTCATGAAGAAGACCATAACAGTGTGCTCCTTCACATTTAATAATTCTGTCATGTGTTTAGACAAAGCTATCATTCAGATATTCATATATCAAAAAAAACATTTGGCCAACGGAATAGGATAAATAGCATGCACGTATTTAAAAAACATACACATCTGAGACATCAAAGAATTCAAAAGAATTTCCAGTACCTTTCTTTGGTTGATTTTTAATGTACGTGAAGTCGGATTTATCTAGTCTATCTGCAGAAAAGCAAAAAGCAGTTTGTTGAAACCTGACTGGGCTACAAGTGACAGTGAACCATGAAAATATCATCATCATCTCAGTGTCAGAGCAGGTTCCTGCAGGCTCAAGAGGATTCATACCTAATCTGTACACAGTGCTGATGTCGGTCGCGGAGAGTTTGCTCAAGAGAGCACTGTAGCTTTGCTCTGTGCAGGGGTTGCAGTGACCTAGGGTCGCTCTCTCATTCTCGCTGAGAAAAACCAATTGTCCATCCCTTGAAGAGCGTAACAAAGGGGCCATTATCATCACACCACTCTCATTTCTCGACCCGTCCATCTTAATAGTGGTAAGCATGCCATAACCAGGAAGTTAGAAGATGGGTGTTTCTGAAGCATCCTCATCTTAAAAAGCTCTATCGATAACAGTCAGGAGGAACTGATGATGTCAGTCGTCATAAATTCTGTTTTGTAAGCAGTTATTACAATTTAGGCTGTGGTGATGCATAGGAAAGTGAGTTTGTGTTATTTTGAAAATACAAATACATTATTACATTAAAACAAGAAAAAAACATGCAAATGATAGTTAGATAATGTTGTAAGGTTAGGGCAGTGTTTTCCAGCCTCACGGACTAATAGACAACCCACATTTTTGCTCCCTCCCAGCTCCCTGTACGGAGCAAAAACATGACCCAGAGAAGCGGATTGGGAAAGGCCGTGTTAGAGCTCACAATGGCTGTAGACTTTCCGCATTCATGTGGGCCTTCTGGACGAATCCTATCGAACCACTGGGCAGGTGTCTCCCTACGAAGAGATCCAGACTGGCCAGTAGGAAGCCCTCCACCTGGATCAGGTCGCCTTTGCTGAACCGCAGCTCGTCCTGCCCAATGGGATCATGGTCCACCACAGCTGTGCAGGTGCCTGTCGCTACAGGTCCAACAGTAGATTAAAAAAAAAGTTTCACTTATACGCATAAAACATTCACGTCTGAGTAGCTATTAAACTTAAGCCATTAAACTGCTTATCTGATGCTGATGGTCAGCTGAGTCTCCAATAAAATTATCAGTAGGCTACGGCCGGAAAATCAGACCCATTAGGTGTCTAATACGTATGTGGGGTTTGCGATATGAGGAGCCTCTCACCGATGTGATGGACGAACGGGCCCTTACTGACGCCACCCCCAGCACTTCCTGGATACTTCCGAAGAAACCACCTTTAATGAAAATCCACACCGTTAGAATTCATCCGTTACTGGCGGCTACCTGGCGTCGAGCTGGTCACACTTGGCTCTGAAGGCACCTACTGGTAGAAGGGGTACGGCAGGGGCTGCATGGCATGCACGGGCACCAGGCCGTGCTGCCCAGTGGCCAGCAGGCTCCCCTCCCACATGGCATCCTGGCCCGTGTCCTTCACCATCACCAGGTCGTTCTTCTTGTACGGCAGGTCCTCCTCTTCTGTGGACCTGCTGTCGTACAGGGCCTTCGAGAAAAATGTCCCTGCACAGAGACGTTTAGGGACTTTTAACATCTCAGTGAAGTCATAGTCATATCTGATAAGCTGCAGTACATGTTCAGGGGCCACTGTGTGCTTTTCCTCTCTGTACTGCATCTTGACTATGCTAGTTTTAGCATTTCATCGACGTCTGTTTCGTTTTTCTGGACTCATTGTAAATAGATGCAGCCCAGCAAACAATGCAGCATATTCACGTAACAGCTCAGTCCGACCCGCTTTGCGGAGCGATTCGCTGGAACAAAAACACTGTTCACCCACAATAATTCCCACAGAGACTCTGCATTAGTCCATCATGGAACGCTAAGTCCTTAGTATTTGTAAATAAACCCAGTTTCTCAGAAGCTAAGTGGTTCTCATGTATTTAATCATTTCCATTAGCTGAAGATCCAGAATATTGTGTTTGCGGAGCAGTCAAAAAGACTCGTATAATTTTGTACGTGAAAATCAAATGATATTTAATGGGTAATAAGGTCAGACTGTCAGCACTGTACATGGCCACGTGGAAATATGTTGGTCCAGGCTCTGGTGGCTAGGAGAACATTTTTATTAAGCTTCACCCAGCAGAGAGCGGTGGATATAGAAGGAGGCTCCTTGCCTTCCTGCAGCAGCAGCCCCAGGTAGAGGGTGGCCAGGTGTTCCTCATCCACTGTGACGCAGATCTCCACATCGCTGAGGAGGGGCGAGTCCAGCCAGAAGCTTTGATCACACAGGAAGTTCTCCAGGCATCGGGCCACATACCCTGTGCAGACCATGAAGGGTCCTCATTCATTAGCATTCACCGACACCTTGAGGGCAGCCATTTGGTGCATATCCAGTGGCAGAAGTACCTAAGGCCAGGTAAGTGGAGAACTTCCAGATCTCCTCAATGGTCTTAAAGGTGATGACAAAGCAGTCCTTCTCAGCATGGACTGACAGCAGGCGAGCAGACAGGTCCTGGACAGGGTGTTTTTGTTCTCAATACATGTGTTTTTGGTGAGAAGTAATACTAAATGCCCAAATTTCAGTGATATTCCTTATATATGACAGTTTACGCAATAATTTTCCTTGTACCATATTGGCAGCTTATACAGAGACACACGCAACATGAGCCTTGGATCTGACCTTGAACAGCTGAGCGACATCCTGGCTGTTGCTCTCAACCACCCGGAGTCGTGTCCGCAGCGCCTCCTGCAGGTCGGTGTTGGGTTCTGCACTGGAGCGCCACCTCCCGCTGAACTGCAGCACTACATCTGCACAACAGCAAAAAGGAGGTACAGTATATTGCAGACATGCATTAGGCTTAAATCACCACCCAGCCCTGCCCCCACTGCCTTTAATGCCCACTCTCTTTAAGTGGAAGATGTAATGCTGACAGTAAGTCGCTACTACTGCAGATCTGGAGGCAGCCCTGTACCAGAGAGCGGGCTGTGGTACCGAGCTGTGGTACCGAGCTGTGGTACGGGGCTGTGGTACGGGGCTGGAGTCTCAGGAAGGACACACAACCAGGTACCACAGCCCGGTACAGTGATTGCTGTACGTATCTGTGGTTGATTTGTCAATAAAATAGCTGCAGCACCGCATGTTCACGGAAATATGAAATTAAACTTTCAGTGGATTTTGCGGCGTCCGAACATGACAGACTGTCGGAGGGGGGCCATTCGCTCAGCCACTGCCTGAGCAGGGGGCCTGTGGGTCTGCTAAGCCAGCCAAGACTTTGTTTTTCCCTGGGGAGATGCTGAATCTCGCCGTCAAGAGTGACTGGCAAACTACAGGGTGCCCCGGTTGCGTGACGCGAGATGGAGAGACAGACGAAGCTGGTGTGACGATTTTCAACACCTGCCGCAGTGCAGTACCCTTACAATGAGAGACTGCTGCAGGTCACATTAAATCCACAGATGTAAGTGACAGTTCACAAACGGGGGGAGTTTCCTTTTACAGCAGTGATACACTGTACAGAGACACAGAGTGGGCACACTTTCAGTACAATGTACAGATGAGTCATTGCAGTGAGCATGCCAAGTATCCTTAAACAAACAATGATGCTCAGGACATTGTTTTTGAAATCAGAGACATTTCCCCAGGGGTGGGGGGGGGGGGTGACCTGGGTGAGTTTTCTTACAAGTGATATTCAGTCCTCGGTAACCAATGGCCCTTATTAGCTGATGTTTCAGGGGCCAGTGTTGGTGGGGCAGTGCTGGACGGGACAGTGTTGATTAAGCAGTGTTGATGGGGCAGTGCTGGATGGGACAGTGTTGATTAGGCAGTGTTGATGGGGCAGTGCTGGATGGGACAGTGTTCGATGTGGCAGTGTTGGTGGGGCAGTGCTGGATTGGGTAGTGTTGATGGGGCAGTGTTGGATTGGGCAGTTCTGATGGGGCAGTGTTGATTAGACAATGTTGAATTGGGCAGTGTTGGATGGGGCAGTGTTGAAATGGGCAGTGTTGGATGGGGCAGTGTTGGATGGGGCAGTGCTGATAAGGCAGTGTTGGATTGGGCAGTGTTGGATGAGGCAGTGTTGGTGAGGCAGTCTTGGTGAGGCAGTGTTGGATGGGGCAGTGTTGGTGAGGCAGTGCTGATGAGGCAGTGTTGGTGAGGCAGTGCTGATGAGGCAGTGTTGGTGAGGCAGTGTTGGATGGGGCAGTGTTGGTGAGGCAGTGCTGATGAGGCAGTGTTGGATTGGGCAGTGTTGCATGAGGCAGTGTTGGATTGGGCAGTGTTGGGTGGGGCAGTGTTGGTGAGGCAGTGTTGGATTGGGCAGTGTTGGGTGGGGCAGTGTTGGATGGGGCAGTGTTGGTGAGGCAGTGTTGGATTGGGCAGTGTTGGATGGGGCAGTGTTGGTGAGGCAGTGCTGATGAGGCAGTGCTGCAAGCTCAGCAGACGGCTTTTAGCGATTTTAGTGAGCTGTTTTAGGAGGATTTCTTAAAGGGTCTTAATGCTGTTTCATTGTGTTTCACTTCTTAAAGCCATTATGTTCATTTACACTCTATGGTGATTCCCTGTGGCCGTCCTCCACCCCGCTGGCTGCGTCTGCCCAGTTCTCACTGCGCAGGCCTACGGTCAGCAGGGGGCAGCGCACCACCGAAACCTGGGTCTGGCAGCCGGCATACCTGAGGAGAAGCGCTCGCCCACCGCCAGCGAGACTGAGCTGCCCTTATCGAAGGCCTCCTTCCTCTTCCAGCAACTGTCCAACTCTGGCGCTGGTTCCACTTCCTCTTCCTCCCCTGGCCCAGGGGGAACACAAGGGTTCAAAAGGATTTCCGCAGCACTCGACGGGGACTCACTGCATTCTGTACTGAGCAATCAATAGCTAATGCCTCTCAGTCGTCCCCATGGAAGTTCAGTATTTTACCAGAGGGACGCACTCTCCCTTCCTATATGGCACCCAGTACACTCGGGACCTTAAATTATTGTCCTTAAAATGAAATTGGAATAAAGCAATCGGCCCTCTATCAGAAACACCCCGCAACTGATTCAACCGGCAAGAATTATCGTTTATTGTTTGTGAACAAAGTTATAAGCATATTTATTTTCTTCATGCATGAAAAACCAAGCTGGTCGTGTTAGACAACTAACACTAAACACATTAACAGCAGCAATAAGGTGAGGAGCTACTATTGCCTGACTGCACACATATCTGGGGTTGTGTTACCCAGATGTTTTTGAGTTATAAACACATTTCCAGGATAGCATTGTGAGTAGAGGATGTCCACAAGACTTCCTTACTCAGGAGCTAATCGCTATAACACAGAGGCTCTTTTTCCCTGTGCATCACTGAATCAACTTTTTTATCCAGTAAATCATAGCTCACTCTTTCATAAATAAATAATACATTCAACCTTTTACATCTTTCAGCATCTGAATTTGAAAAATGATAGGCATGCACATTAGCTGATCTTCCTGTACACAAAAAGTAATTCCGATAATGCCATTACCTGTCGTCATGATGTCATTTCCTGTAAAGATCTCATTGGCCGTATCCAGCGTGTATGGAGGCTCACTCCACAAGGCGTCCAGATCAGCCGGCGATATGTCTAAGGAGAGAAAACAGCATTGTGGCTGCAGCTGATATGTGTTCCCAGGTTTGGTTGCAGAACGAATGGTCAAAAACATATAGACAGACACAGCCGTGTCCTCACATGACAGTCATCTCCAGGCACGACAGAGGGGCAGGAGTCACACAGGCGTCCGACCGCATAAAGTGACCTCAAGTGCAACATGCATTCTGTCGGCAATCATAGTCTAATCTACCTCCATCGCATTTCTGGGCAACATAGACTTCACAGGCTGACTAATCTTCCCAGATATCAATCAGCCCTTGATGAGGCCCCCTCATCACACAGAGAGTGTTAGAACAACATCCTAGCCTGATTTACACAGGGTCAACAGGGAGCCAGAGCAGCTCTGGCTGTGAGGGAGCCGCGGTAGAAGGACAGGGACAGGCGGGCAGCTGGCGTCGGTTAGTGGGGGTCCAGCTCAGCGACACGCACACTCAGCACCTCATGCCACCACCTGCTCATGCTCGTTACCTTCACTGGTGAACATATTACCCATATCGCCTGGAACTAACGAGACGTTTGTCTGCGAAACCTATGAACATCAACGGGCACCAACCTGGAAGCAAGAAGCATTTTCTCAGAAACTGCCCTGTGCAGCACATCTCGCCGTGATCTTCAGAACTTGCTCCTGCTGGCCCGTCTGGAGAGGGCTACACCCCACACCCTGCCGGCGCAGCTATTCATCCCAGTCTGAGAGAACATTTCTCCCTCTCTCTCTCTCGCTCTCTCTCTCTCACACACACACACACACACACAAACATACACATTATCTTTCCTCCTCAGCCTTGCCTCCAAATGCACATAGCTCTGCTGATGGCATGCTTGTGTGGGTAAGTTTGTCCGAGCGCCAAAGGCCCTGTGAGGGTCATCGGTCACATGCCCACGTTATTTGTCCACATCAGTTGTTACCGTTGCGTGACTTAAGTTAGTGCGGGAAAGTGCTCCAGTTTCTGTTAACATGCTATATTTTGATATAAAGTTATTCTCAGCTGTGGGAAAAATCTAACTGGCCAGTCACAGTTATCCGCCATCTTAAATTACTTTTATACAGTTGACTACCTTCTAAACACAGGGTATAAAGGGCTATGCGGCGCTCAGTGTGCTGCCCCCCCCTCCCCAGAGAGCTCGGGACGGAGAGGGCGAACACACCGGACTCTTTGTTCTCCTTCATAGCGCTGAATATTCCCTACGCTGCTTGGCTGCAGTAAAATGTCCCTTTTTGTCAGTGTCGGTGTCGATACGTGATTTATTATTGACACAACGCCGAAATCTCCCCCCCCCCGTTACTCTCCCCGGAGCGAGCGTGTGCAGCGCAAAGAGGTAAACAAACGCTGAGGACAAGGCAGCCCCACCCGTCTGTCAGTAATAAAAGCTGACACTTAGACTCAAACGCCGGCTTTTAGGTACGGCCATTAAGAGCGACGGAACGGCTTCGCGCTGAAACATTCGGACGTTACGAGATGCCAGGTGGCTGAACTTCGCATCGAGCAAAAAACAGGAAGAACAAATCACACATTCTCTAGAGCTCAGGCTCCAAGCTCAGTGACTGGGGGGCCATGAGTTTGTCTGCATTTCATTGACAAAACTGCAATCTTTTTCTTTACAGCAGCACAGGGAAGCTTAGAGTGCAGCTTCTAGACAGACTCTTCTGCTGGCCCCTAATGTCCTTCCATCACTTACTGATTACAGCGGATTTAACACAAAAAAGCTATTTGATGTATTTATTGCAGGACTGAGCAGGACAGCTTTATTAGGCCCCCGGGCTCAGTGAAGGACCTGGTGAGAGATGTATGGATTCATGTCTGTGTTCATGTAGAGACCATATCCAAGAAAACATGGCTCTTCTTTTTATAAGCATGGTGTTCATAAGTTTGCATATATTCTATTCACATTAGTTATATTTTACGTTCTTTTAAATCTATTTATAAAGTTAGGTGGATGGATGGATCGTATTTTTCTTAGATTTTAGATACTCTTTTACCAGAAGATATTAAAAAATAATTTCTAAGAATCTAGTTAAAAAAAACTTAACGAGTCCCTTAAGGAACCTGCTTCATTAAGTCGATTTCCTTAAACCTGTGGCTAAGGAGCCGTTTGTGCTGTAAGTGGGTTGGAAAGGAGACTGACCCTGGTCATTAAACTCTCTGACAGCAGAGACCCCCATCAGAAATGCCCCTTTGGTGCAGCCTGCAGCTCACTATAGCATGCCAGACTAAACTAATCAAGCCAGAGCCTCCCTCACAAGTTTAATGAAGGGACACAGTGAAATGGGATCGTTTGATCTCCCCAGGGTCCCCCGTCTGTTTTGGCTCCATCTCTTTCTCATGCTGATAGATTTTGAGGGGATAGTTTTATAAAAAAGGCCTTTCTATTTCACCTCGTTTACCTGAGGGTCATTCATTTAGTCTGGCCGTGATTCCATCTTGGTCAGTCTTGTGAGCCCAGTGTAAACAGCATAAAGGCCTTTATGTGCCAAACCACCTTCTTATCTTATCGAACAATGGCTTGTCCTTCTAACAAAGCTGTTAGTTGTCAGTGTGTTACAAAACATTACCTATCACCATAAAACTCTGTCAAGTTGTCAAAGAGAAACCCTCCGCCTCACACACACACGGGAACTTATGTAAAAGGGACAAAACATCTGTCACCTTAACCGGCCCCTTTGTGACGAGCCCTGGGTGTCTTATCTTTCCAGGAGGTGACACGCGGCTTTAAAAGTTGGTTAAAGTCAATGAACGGAGAAGCCGGTAACATGAGACAGGCATATGGGCTCTAAGTTTAGATCAACTCCAAGTGAACTTCTCTGAAGCGCACAGCTCGCACAGAGGAGCAGGGAACGGCTGTCGCGCGATAAAGAACGAAAGCGAGTCACTGGCAGAGTTAACCAGCCTCTGATAGATCAGGTTTTTCCGTCTATGAGCCAGTGATCGTCTGTAAGGGAGAGACCCCTGAAATGACAGCCGTCTGACAGAAGAGTGACTCCCCTTCACGAACGCCAGCCAACGCTGCTCGCCTACCTCTGTGCTGCTGACTGGCGGAGGTCCGAGTCTCCCTCATGAGGAGGAGTCAGAGTAGCGCTGGCCACGGGGAGAGGAGAGCCCTGCGGTGGGACGGGGCTGCAGAGAGCATGGCCCCGCACTTTAGCGCCCTGCTCCGCCAGTATGTGTGCCTCAGCCTGCTCCTGGGCTTGTTTGCCAGTGGAACAGCAAGCTGCAGAATAATCAGAGAGCTTGACTGAGGAAGCAGATTAACCCCTCCCCTGTTCCGCGAGGCACAGGAATGTCTGCTGACTGCTATCACCCTCGCTCTCTTTCGCGTGCCCTGCCTCTCTCTCCTGCTTTTCTCACACTTCCTTAAGAATACCGAGGTCAAAGTTCTACGTCTAGAGGTCAACTGCAAGTTGAGACTCTCGTGTGACAGGAACTGTTAGAGCACTTTTACAAACTCTCCTCCTGTCTTATAGTCGGGGGACGCCTTATATCACAAGGATTCATTTTAAGTAACATCACAAGCGTCAAGTTCAAATGGCTTCTTTGAAAGAAGTGGCGGGTTTTGTTTTCTCTTTCATGTTTCCCAGAGAAAAAGGAACGCAAACTATTTGCATGGACAGAATCATTGACCATAAGCCGTGTATCTGGTTTGACAAGTTTACACTTTCAACAGAACAAGTTTGAAGAAGTTTATTAGCCCTGAAAATTAAGCACATGTAGCCACTAACCAACCATTCAAATTGAAGAAAATGATAAAAGAACACATAACTCAAATTTCATATAAAAGTGTGATACTTTATTAATCCCTGTGGGACTTTCCCTTTTACCTGCCCCATCTTGCTCTCCATGAGACACACAGACACAAATACACTGTCAGGGAAAAAGAGCATCAGTTTGAACATTTGCTTGTGACTGGAGTTGAACCCTCAAGGGTCTCAAAGTTGCACCCTTAACTGAAGGTAAATGTACCGTTTATTCTAATTTAAGGTACAAGAATCGACTCCAAGATTCAAAAAATATGAATCTACCATCAATGTTTCTCAAAGTCCATTTCTATATCTTATAAGGCAGAAGTACCTACAGCTAGGGCACAACTGGCAGAGCCTTGAGGGTGCAGCCCCAGTGGCCAGCACAAGATCTGCCAGCGTGCAGCACCCAGGGAGCTGCTCATGGGCCTGGCGATTCTGGGGCTCAAATCAGCCACCTTGCAGTCACATGCAGGCACAGAGCCTCAGGCTGCTAAGCTACGCAGTCCTTCCTGAATACAAACACATCGCTAATGCTCTCTTACAGGCATTATGTTTCCTCATCACGCTTCATTCCTAGCAGAATTCACAGTCCTCCTCGGCTCACATGCACATTTCTTTCTCTGCCCCACTGGTTAAAGGTAAAACCCCATGAACAGGTTGGCGTGTGGCGGCTCTCCGCTGGCTGATTCACGGGGCACACCGGGCAATGCCAGCTGTGGGGTGGAAAGTCCAATGGCATTTATTCATAAACAGTACCGGCGGCCCTCGCCGACATAGCAGCCAGGCCACACTGGAAGTCATGCAAGGCACCTACCTGACGTCAGGAATGACCTGCTAGCTGAAATCAGGAATGACCTGCTATCTGACATCAGGAATGACCTGCTATCTGACATCAGGAATGACCTGCTATCTGAAATCAGGAATGACCTGCTATCTGACATCAGGAATGACCTGCTATCTGACATCAGGAATGACCTGCTAGCTGAAATCAGGAATGACCTGCTATCTGACATCAGGAATGACCTGCTATCTGACAACAGGAATGACCTGCTATCTGAAATCAGGAATGACCTGCTATCTGACATCAGGAATGACCTGCTATCTGACATCAGGAATGACCTGACTGACATCAGGAATGACCTGCTATCTGACATCAGGAATGACCTGAATGACATCAGGAATGACCTGCTATCTGAAAACAGGAATGACCTGACTGACATCAGGAATGACCTGTTATCTGACAACAGGAATGACCTGCTATCTGACATCAGGAATGACCTGACTGACATCAGGAATGACCTGCTATCTGACATCAGGAATG
>JABFDZ020000002.1:14597305-14608885 GCA_019775955.2 Pollimyrus isidori
CGCGATCTGACTGTAAGAGGAACGGCGTATCACACAATCCGCGATCTGACTGTAAGAGGAACGGCGTATCACACAATACCACAGACGCTGCTGTCTGTTGCTTTGGCTTTTTGCTTATTGCAGTGATACTTTTGTCTTTTACATACCAATAAAAATACAATGCTTTAATGCTTTTTTTTTCCCCCCTGTAACAAAGATCTCAAAAATGACTCCCTTTGTTTCAGGAGAGATACACGAAAGCCTTGGCAGACTCTGACATGGTTCGGAGAAGAACACGGAAGTTTGTTGAAGATGCCAAAGTCTTTGGTGAGAATTGGTGAAATGACAGAGCTGAAATATAATATTATGGGGAAATGCATCCAAAAGCGAAACTCCACATCCATCCTGCTGCAAAAAAGCTCTTACAGAAAGACGCTAACAAAACGCACATCCCGCTGCAGACAGTATACAGCTAAAACATCGAATATTAACACAGGATACACATATTACCGCAATGTCTTGGCACGCCGTTCTGGGTTGGCATGCCATTCTGGGTTGGCACGCCATTCTGGGTTGTTCCCCACCTTGCGCCCTCAGCCTACGGGATACAGTGTTAATTTTGTCATCGTTTTCATTTTAATATTGAGCGAGAGCAGCCCTGTTGGTATTATAGCCTGAGCACTTTTTCTTTGAAGTGATTTTTTTCTGTTTTAATGGCACTACTAATTTAACTTTACTCAGTTTCTGGATAAATAAACATAAGTTTCGGTTTCAAATAAGAGTGAAATCTGTGTATTTCTGTACTGCACAGTCAGACCTTAACACCATCCCTAAACATTGGTTTCATTTCATCTTGGTGAACATAATGACTTTCAGAAATCGGAGGGAAACTTTAAGTCGACTAAATCAACTGCAGTTTTAGTCGACTGTAATCTCATGTTTAGTTGACTAAAACTGAAACAGTTTAGATGACTAAATTATGACAAACTAAATTACATTTTAGAGTCAAAGTACTGACTAAAACTTAGTCCTAATGACCAACTCCAGGGCATCAGTTGTATGTCAGCCAATCATGAACAGTGGGTGGGATCTCAGGACAAATGAAATGGTCTGTCTTAGGGGCGCCATTAAAACATCAGTTTAATCCATCTTGTTTGAAGTATGTTGATACCTGAAGCACATCAAGGCCTCCACCTGTTGGTACTTCAGCAATAAAGATTAGTAGAATTCACATCCATAGTTTCCTGTTTGCTTAGCATCCACTTCCTGGAGTGACACGCCTTTGCTCTTCAATCCATTCTGCTCCGGCAGGCATTCAGAGTTTCTGCCGGGACCTGGTGGAGGTGGCTGATCTCCTGGAGCAGGCGACGAAGAACTTCACACCCGAGGAGCTGGTGCTGGAGGACAGCCTGCTGCCCTCCAAGGACGTGGCGCACGCACTGGACCGGCTGCAGGGCATCTTCACCAAACACGGCCTTGAGAAGATGACCCCCATCGGGGGGTCCTACGACCCCTACCAGCACGAAATTGTCTGCCACGTGGCGGCCGAGGGCGTGAAGCCTGGCAGTGTCGCCGTGGTGAAGCAGCATGGGTATAGTCTGCATGGGCGGACCATCCGACACGCCCATGTAGGCATCGCCATGGAGACACAGGAACAGTGACCTCTCTGGTCGGTCTATCTGTAGGTGTTACTTAGCAGTGATGCCCAATGTGATTTCTGATCACAGTGGTACTGTTTCCTCACAGCTGCTCTCAGACAGTATATTTCATTTAATATTTTTTCATGTTTTGTACAGTTTATAATGTATATTTATTTTAGTTTGACTAGTGGATTCATATTTTGTTTTAAATTGATCAATTTTTGCAAGCTTATAACAGTGTGGCCTGTTTCGTACTGTTATGATAGGTCATGTAACCTGGGCACCTTGGCAGAGTTCTGGTGTTTTTCATGCAGTGCTCCAAAAACCTTCCCTTGGGCACAGTGTGGGAAGCCAGGGGTGATGTGTGGCATCAGCATGGAATGTAGAATTGGACTGTGACACGGAGCTGTGAGCTCACTGCATGGCTGGTGCCCGAGTGGTTTGACTGACTTGTTAACTGGCACCTTGCATAAACTGAAGGCCTACAGCTGTGACTCATTGTGAGGCAACGAACCACCCGCCATGAGACACAGCGCTTCAGTTGGAAGGTGTAGAACCATCTGCAGCTACTATGCAGGTGGCCAAGGGGGTGGGACAACTGATCTACCATAAGCATGTTTATCTGCTCAAAAGTATTATCAGCACAATAACACAGTTAAGACAGAATTGAGTTTATTCATATAAAAACTTACAAAAAAAAAACCTTCTGTAAAGATTTGAAAGGCTTCAATCAGTACATCTCTGGAGGCATGTCCACCATTAGCTCATCGATCGACTGGAGGAATGAGCAGAGTTCTGCAGACAAACCTGAAAGAGCGCGAAGTGCCAATGACTGACAGCCAGTCTCCACAAACAGCCACAGATCGTCATGCCACCTACCACCACTTGTGCTCACTGAGGAGCACATCTCCACGTGGATGTCTGGTATGTCCAGATCATCTTCAGGAAGATCCTGAGGCAGAGGGTTATGCCCCAGCCCTGCCAGGCAGAGGTGACTGAGGTGGATCTCCTCTGGCACCTCAAAGCTCTCAAAGTCTGGACCACCAGGACACCAAAATCAGTTTGTGGTACAAGCCATTCACCATTATTCCCAATGCTGCGCACAAACCCACACCATTAATGCAACCACAGGTCATTTACCAAGTGGGTTGTATGGGATGAACTTCTCCGTCTCTGGGTATTCCACATCACTTTTCTGAGTCTTTGCTTTTACTTCAGCTTGCTGGGAAAGGAAAGGAAATTAAATGTTTGTTCAGGAGGAGAGGGATGAACCCAACCCCTAACCCTACTTACTGCTTGTACGGCCAGAGGTTTGCTCTTCTGGGCAGAGGCTGACGGAGTGGAGGATATTTTGTTGACAGCCCCCAGAGCCTTTCGACCTGACTGCAATGGGGGAGCCATCTGCAACTTTTTGGAAAAGGGGGTCTTCAGGGACCTGCTGGAGTGCAAGTAGCCTGCAATACCATGCAGAACCGTGGGAGAATCAGTCTGGGTCTCAAGGGCACTTCGGTTCCGAAACAATGCTTAGCCCGCAGTGACGGTTTCTCGAGGACCCTGTGGCGTTACAGCGTGTTAAAGGAAGCCATCAGACTCGCAGTACAATAACTATTAGTTTAAGAATCGGGGGGGCGATGTTGCAAGTACAATAATACGGAAGTCATGACTGAATGAATACGATTGCCACCAGTCCAGACTTTTCCTGGACCAACACGGATTTTGGTGGCACGTTCTGGAGAAAGTCAGATTTAATTTCGGGACACGGGATGTCTGAGTCGTCTTGGACTTGGGCGTTTTCCATTTTGATTGTACCGCACTTCGTTTCATCTGCTGTTGTGTGAAATGTACTTTAGAAATAAATTTTAATTACAGCACAGAGGTGGCAACCCTACAAATGATAGATGTCAGAATTAACAGGTTATAGGACATAAATCTGATTACCAATCAGACGGCAATATCGGTTTTAGGCCGACGACGGAAGGAGCAAGAGTAAATCGCCCCTATATTTCCAGTCAACTACGACAATTACGGGGGGGGGAGGGGGACTCACCGGGCGCTGACTGCAAACGGTCCCGCTGCTTGAAGGGGGCAGCTGCAAGGACGCTGCCGTTCTCTTTGTCAGCGCAGATCACAGTAGCCATCTTCAGGGGAAACGGCTGGATGAAGCAAACCGCTACGAAAGCACAGTTACCACGTTGGCGGACAGGTCGGGCATTAACGGAAAAAACTCGCAAACATAACGGATAAAATGATGACTCTGCAGAATAACGTACCAGATACTACAGAACACTTTCGAGCCTGTAAACGCTGGAAGTATCGCCGCTCTCCAGAAGAAATAACAGGCACTAAGGATGCAACAGAAACAAGTTACGCGGGGGCTGATTTTTTTAAACAGGGTGCCGTTTCCTTATTGGTCCACGTGATGACGCGGCGGCTGCGAAGGACATACCGCCACCTAGTGGCCGGGCTGAAAATGTAACTGAATAACGCGGGCACGATGACAGAAATTAGATGGCCTTTTGCGCAGACCTCTCTTATTATAATTTTTAATTTTAGTTCTATATATATTCTAGGTTTCTTCTGCGTATTTTGGTTTCCCCCACAGATCAAAACATGACCAGGCTAATTGGAGTTGCCAAATTGCCCATAGGTTTGTGTGCCCTGTGATGGGTTGGCGCCCCAGCCTGGATTGTTCCCTGTCCTGCATCCGTAGCCTCTGGGATAGTCTCCGGATTCCCCGCGACTTTCAGAACATGGATGGATATCCTGTTTAGTTTTTATATATTTCGTTTCAGTTGAAGTTTTAGTAATTTGGTGGCAGGTGTGTGTGTTTCTAAGAGAGAGGCGCCGTTCGGAGAGCCGGTCCACCCTTCTGCCTGAGTCTGTCCCCGCCTGGTTTAGCCCGATCGCTGGGCTTTGTGTTTGTCAGCCTTTTACGTTTGTTTTGTTAATAAATACCCTACTCCTGAGTCTACTTCGTCTGCGTTTCCCTCCCTTTTATACTACGGCATTTTGCTGGTTCGTAACAATAAGTCCTTTTTGGAGAAATAAAGTTACCTGACTGAATGATCTTTCTCTCAGGCATCAGGCGTGACACTCAGGCTTTCAGACTCACGCTCAGGCAATAAATCTTATGGCAAATCTATACTGGTAAAGTCAAAGTCTTTATTTGTGAATTCTGCCATATGTTCAGGACAAATCAAAGATCGATTTTTCCTTTCTCTCAGCCCCACGGTGACTGCGCGAATAAACGACAAGAAAATACAAGTATCAAAAGTAAAATTCCATTATAAACCTAAAATTAGCTACACTAAAATCACTGGGGCAAATTTCAGACCCTACAGACTATTTGAAAGCTAATAAAACTGTTACATGTATGTAAATGAGAGTTCATGTGTGGGTAGACTCGTCTCTAATTGAAATATCACAACCTGCCAGCTGGCCTAAGTTGGCAACCAAGTTAGTATAATATTAAAAACGGAAACGTAAAGTATTGGACTTTTGTTATTTCATTTTCGTATTTTAGTTTACGAAAATGTTTTCTTATACTTTTATTTTTCTTTAATGGTGATAAAAATCCATGATTCAAATGACAGTAAAAATTTGTGTTTGACGCATATCGTGTACAGAAATATACACATCTAACACAAAATAAATCGACTGCATGTACATTCAATGTATCATGTTTATTGTGAGAAGTATTCTGAAACACATATTTGTATTTATACACGTTATACACACTTCACAATATTGTTACTAGTGTAACGTTGTTATTGTTGTGTTCATATGTACCTCTAGGGGGCATAAGCACACAATAGGAGGCTGTTTTCAGTCAACTGAGAAGAAGAAAATGTAGCCGAAAACGGAAGTGACGTCACTGCCATTGGCAAAGTGAGCAGCGTGCGAATCACGCTTTCTTTCTGTGCCTGGGCACTCTTGTACGATCTTTTAGGCCGTAAAGTTAGGAAGAAACGTAAACATGACAAAGACAAAGAAGGAGAAGACGGTGACGGAGGAAGAGGCAGTCGGAACGGAGAAAGAGGCAGTCGGAACGGAGAAATCGTATCAAGAACTTATCGCTCACATTAATCCCATTGCCCAGCCACTAGCCCCAAGAAAACTCAGCAAAAAGCTCTACAAGTGTGTCAAAAAAGGTACAATATGGTTCGTGTTTTAGCAGTTCGAGTCCAGCCGCTCTGGTCATTGATGCAACTTTCGAGTTGCCTGGGATTGACGTTGCCTGGAGTGGTTAAATTCTTGAAAATGCGTTTTTCATCTTATTTCAGTTGGTTGTGAAGGATCAAACTTCCGTTGTAGTTTAAATTTCGGCGCATCACTTTGTATTTTAATGTTTTCTCCTCAGCCGCCAAAGTGAAACAGATCCGCAGGGGAGTTAAAGAAGTGCAGAAGTTCATTAATAAGGGCGAGAAAGGGTAAGCCATACATCTACCGGATTCTATACTTTCCAGACACGGTTTAATGTATTTCCACTAATGGGGAAATTCGTGCTTCTATAGAATTGTGGTGCTTGCTGGAGATACGTTGCCGATTGACGTTTACTGCCACCTGCCGATAATGTGTGAAGACAGGAATCTTCCTTATGCTTACATACCCTCTAAAGTGGTGAGTGTTTGCCCTATATTGATTTTTTTTACAAGCCAAACTACCTTCACATGTTAGTGGACAGAAATGTACTGGTGTTTCTACAAAGACAGAACATCAGGGCCTTGATTCCCAAAGCCTAAATCAGTAGTTTCTCTGTTAATTATCACAGTGCGCTTTCACCTCTAGGAAATGGACGACCAGTGAAGGTTTTTGTGTTGTTTTGCTTGTGTAGGACTTGGGCTCCTCTGCCGGCTCCAAGCGGCCCACCTGCGTGATCATGATAAAGCCTCATGAAGATTACCAGGAGGCTTATGACGAGTGTTTGGAGGAGGTGTCAGGCCTGCCGAAGCCTCTGTGACCCTCTGGGAGGCCTATCGGGGCGGCCGTGCGGCCTTTCGGACTCTTCACCCCTATT
Source organism: Pollimyrus isidori (assembly GCA_019775955.2). NCBI lineage: Eukaryota > Metazoa > Chordata > Actinopteri > Osteoglossiformes > Mormyridae > Pollimyrus > Pollimyrus isidori. Next base: position 14,603,942 of record JABFDZ020000002.1, read on the forward strand.
GACCATGCAGGCAGACTCATCACATCTGCTCTACTCTGGCAGCAGGAAACGCTGTTCGGAGACTGAGAGAGGATGTGAACGTAGAGGTGGGCCTGTTTAAGTGTGGCCCTTTTAGACTGTTTGTTATTTTTGTATTAAAATTGAGGAGACACGAATCTGTTGTGTATATACAGATGTATCAGTGTTTCCTTTTGTGATTTGATGCTTGTGTTATGTGACATGATGCACGCTGGTGGCCCATAGAGTACTTGGCTTGCGTGTTTTAGTTAGTTTGTCTGTTTGCAGCTTCCACTAACGTAATAAAAAAAAAAATCTACAGTAGAAATGATTTCTTGTGAGCCTGTTTACTTTGAGTAACTTACCACCTTCCTCTGACCTAATTCAGGGATTTGAAGTCCTCATCGGCAGTAAATAATGCAGTGAAAATGGGCACTGGATTCAGGTGTAAGAAGTATTATCATTAATTTGTGTAAAATTGTCATCTCGGTAACAAATTATTAGATTGCAATTACATCTGAAATTTTATTTTAAGATGTTTTTGTTGCGGACATTACTCTTACTTAGCTGTGACGTTTATCCAAAGTTACAAAATTGAGAGATAAGGGCATCCAGTCCCTGGAATAATTGGGCCTTGCTAATGGACCCAGCAGTGACATCACTCTGACGGACCGGGGATTCAAACCAGCTACCTATTCACAGGTCTGACCTCCGAACCCACTGAGCCATGCACTACCCGTGTACAGGCCCCTCAAAGTGAAGTCGTGCTCAATCATAATTAAGTTGGAATGAAATCTGCAGGTGTGGGGGAGGCACTGAACATGGAAACATTAAATCTAAAATGTTGTCATGATTCTTTTTAATTAAATTTTATTTGTATAGTGGCTTTTAAGAACTTGCCATTATCCTGCCCAAAGCCCCCACTGAGCAGCCCAAGGCGACAAAGAAAAACTCCCTAGAAGGAAGAACCCTTGGGAGGAACCAGCCTCCAGGGGGCATCAGAGAGAGTCAAATTGACAAGATGGTGAATTCACACTGTTCTCATTTAATATCTGAGTGTCAAGGTGGGGGCGCCGGCAGGTGCTGGCGCTGTTTCAGATAGCAGGACAAAGTAGTACGACACCCGGGCCTACAGGAGAGGCATTAGAGGCAGAAGGGCCAGCAGGCCAAAAAGACGCCACATATAGTGGAGACCTTGCAGGTAGCATGTTAGGCAGAATATCTCTATAATTTGGGGTCTCCAGGCTGCACACCCCAGGAGGAGTAGGGGGAATAAAATGTGCAATTCAAAGTAGGGGAGACCAGAGGCAGTGCAAACAGTTAGGTAAGTGCAGTGTGTACAGTTGTGGTCAAAAGCTTACATACACTTGTGAAGAACATAATATCGTGGCTCTCTTGCGTATCCCGTTATTTTTCTCTGATAGAGTGATTGAAACAGATACTTCTTTGTCACAAAAAACATTCATGAAGTTTGGTTCTTTAATGACTTTATTATGGTTTAACAGAAAAAAAAAAATTATGAAACTGCTGGCTCAAAAATGTACTTACAGCAGTGTTCATTTTTGGCTACATGTCCTGCCATAGTTCTTTCTACTCTGGCCTCTAATAGATATCCTGCTCGTTGAGATCGAAGCCAGCGAGGAGGATTGTAACAGGCCGGTCTTTAAGGTAGTCTGGTTCAAGGCTAGTAAGTACTTTATAAGTTATAGTAGTATTTTGTAGTCAATACGAGATTTAACTGGATGCATGTGAAGTGAGCATAGAACAGGGCTTGTATGATACATTTCTTAGTGTTTGTAAGAACTCTGGCTGCTGCATTTTGTACTAGCTGAAGTTTATGTAAGCACCCAGATAGGCAGTTAGAAAGGATGGCATTACAGTTGTTCGGTCTGGAAGTTCGAAGCACATGTATTAATTTTTCTTCCTCATGAACAGAGAGCATCTTTTGAAGCTTGGCTGTGTTCTGTAGGGTTAGGTAGGAAGACCACCAAGGTTGAGGCTGTTAAACTTTTTTTGAACAGCCTTGGAATCAGCTAGTAGCACTTCTGCTTTTTCTGTTTAGCTTAAGGAAATCTCGTAGACAGTCTTCTAACCAAGAGAGGGCTTTCCCCTTAATGCTAAACACAGATTCTAGCCAGTCCAAGAGGATATTATGGGCCACAGTATCCAATGCTGCAGTTAGATCTAGTAATACCAACAAAGATATGCAGCCACAGTCAGAAGCCATAAGTAAATCATTTATTACTTTGACTACAGCAGTTTCTATCATATGGTTTGATCTAAAGCCAGACTGATATAATTTATTGGCATTATTTTTTTAGGAAAGAAGACAGCCGATGAATAGTTTTCTAAATCTCTCGCTTCGAGGTTTGGTTTCTTCTGCCTTCTGTATATTTGCCTCAACTTAGCATATTTTGTCAGTGGTTCGATTTAGGAGTTTGAAAACTAGTATTTAAAATGTTAAATATATTTTGAAAAAAATATTTTAAAGGTAATTGTAGGAATAGCAGCTGGAACATGCTGATGCATCAATTTTAAATAAACTGTATGGCTCTTAGGTGGATGGTTTTGCTAATAGACTTATGGCCAGTTTCCCAGTCAAGGATTAAGTCAAAACATAGACTAGCTTTGAGTTGCATTGGTGAATCTCTATTGAAATGGCGATTAAGTTCAAGACTAGTCTTAATCCTTGTTTGCGAAACCAGCTCTTAAATGGTAAAGATTTCTGTTTCCATCTTCTTGGATGATGCATTCATCCTGACACCTAATAGAGTTTGTAAGTAAAAAGTTTATTAGCTCGAAAATCAGTATATTAGATCCACATAGTAATTACAATGTGGATCTAATATAATGATTTTAATTATTATGTGATATCGGTGTGTCATAATTCATTTCCATCACAGTATTTATTCAGGAACGGTTCCTTGCAGGGAGATAAATTATACAGGTGCCTTCCCAATTCAAATCGTGAATGATACTTATCTTGAACACGAGGTGGCGGTAGTGATACAAATGTGCATTTACCATGACTGAAATCCTGCAAATTGCAAAGGAGAATTTGCATCCAGGGGGCGCGTTTTGACATTTGAGTCAGGTTTCCAGTCATTTATTTAGTCAGGTGGGAACTTTTGGTTGGATATTGGTAAAAAAAAAAAACAGTTTTTTTTCCTTTCTCCTTTGTGGGGTTACTGTATTAAATAAAGTCAGTTGTTTGTATGTTAATTCATTCAGCGATTTGGTAAAGTGGTTGCCGTTCTCAGAACTGAGCCAGATCATTTGTGTCATATTTGATGAGGAAACACCAAGTGTTAGGTGTTGAAACTTATAAACAGTCTGGATGTGTCTGAACGAAAGCTAAGCCCTTCACTCTCTTTGTGTAAGATAAGAGTCCCCTTACATGCTTGTTTACTTCATGTTGACATCTTAAATATTTTAGGGTCAAATAATACCAATGGACATGCTCGCTTTTATTTTCCCCAAATCTTGTATATAAGCCTAGGAGAGACACATTAGATCAGTCTGTCTTACCGAAGAAGAGTAAGAAAGTCAATATCCTGTGTAGCATTGCGCTAGGAGAGTGGCGAGTCTGTGGTTTTTGTCAAGAAATGTTCTGGAATGCTGTGTGATGGACTGCAGTTCAAGTGTTTGTTTTTTTTTTTTTTTACTCGCATCTCAAGCTGTACCAGAACTTCAGCTCTTGTCATTGTTCATCAGTTTGGATTGAGGGTCTCCTGCAGAACCTTACATTTCTACTTCTGAGTAGACTTCAGACACCAGACTGTTATAAGTCCGTTGTCTGTCTTTTTCACAGACTGGGAGTATGCTGCTCTTGGAAGGTCAGAGGTCACAGGCTTAGCGTATTGACTGGGGAACAGTCAGAACTCTCTTCAGCACTCTGATGGCGATACAGCTTTCACATTGTTTCTGTGTTTATGATGTCTTTACAAAGTAGAATATGTATTTTTTGGGTTGTTTAATTTATCCTGAAAAAGCTTCTCATCGTTATGTCTTTTGAAAGTTTTGTGCTGTTAGATATTTCACTGCATCTTCACCCCCTCTTCACTGCATCTTCTCTCCATCTTCACCGCATCTTCCATTATTCTTAAATACTGTATTTATTTCAAGGAAATGTTTAAAGGGTATAGTGGAGAAGGTGAAGGTGAGCTGAAGGATATTAGATCAGACCCATGCAGACCAGAAAGGGCCAGTTCGGGCAGGTGGTGGATGTCCCTCATATCCTCTGGACGTCTGCAGCTGTGTGTGACATTATTTACACACAACAGGGACACAGGCCCCTGGTGTTCTCTCTTCGATGGCGAAGGGGGCCACCGGAGCTAGCATCTAGCGTGCTCTCCAAGTTTAGTCAACAATGACAGTAAGACTGAGCTGTTTTAGTAAACACTTACACGCGTGCTTTGTTGTGTGTCGGTTTGCTAGGGGCGGTTTGTATTCTCGGTGCGCTGAATGCTAGGTGGAGCGATTTGGGTAGCAAAGGGTCACACTGTCCAAGTTATTTCAGCCTGAAAACTACTACCCTCTATGAATGAGGTTGGTAATGCATATTAATGCATTGGAAGTAGTGTAACGTGGCAGCCCTTGCTGGGAGATGTTACTCGCATGTGAGATGCTGAGCTGTTATAAAGAAAGGGAATGAGAAGCAGATTAACATGGAGACAGAGGAGACCCAGGTTTTGCATGTGAATTACAAAGGAAGAAACGCGTGTAATGAGAGCCAGGATGTCGGTCTGCTTGAAAGCAACTTGCCAAATCGTGTTATTCTGCGCCAGAATCATTGCATGTTGTCGGTGCTGTTAAAATACAAGTAAACAAAGATATATAACTAGGGACTCCTGGGGGGGGGCGCCGCGCCGGGGGCGGGGGGGGGGGGGGCGGGGGGGGGGGGGGGGGGGGGGGGGGGGGGGGGGGGGGGGGGGGGGGGGGGGGGGG
>JABFDZ020000002.1:14638891-14649792 GCA_019775955.2 Pollimyrus isidori
CGGTACTAAACTGCAGTGGCAACGCAAACCGAGCCGAACTGAACCGTACTGTGCCGTGCCGAACTGAGTCGTACCACGCAGTGGAAAAGCGCCAATAGTCTCAGTGGATTGTCATGCTCTCATTTTTAGGTTTGATTATGAGGTTTTAAGAAATGTAGGGTCCACTATCGCTCCAAACACATCAAACAGCATGGGATACTCATGGTCTGTTGTACTGATAATGAAGAATGAGAAAAATATTCAACGGATGAAATATGGGCAAACATTTACAATTTTTCTTGATGTCTGCCTAGTACATGCAACAGTAGAGTTAAGGATATGACTGACAGCGGTTATGACCGCATGTCTCCTAGTGACTGACAGCGGTTATGACCGCATGTCTCCTAGTGACTGACAGCGGTTATGACCGCATGTCTCCCAGTGACTGACAGCGGTTATGACCGCATGTCTCCCAGTGACTGACAGCAGTTATGACTGCATGTTTCCCAGTGATGATGGTTTCTGATGGTCTCACTGGTTACTGGACGTTTCTGCAGTGGAGAGACTGCATGTGGCAGCAGGGAGACTCGGGGAGAGAAAGAGTCTCCATTCAGTAAGAGCAGCTCTACCAGTACTGCCATGTCCTGAGGGCGATGGCAACCAGTCCCTGTGTGTAAAGCAACCTAACATACTGCACTATGTTGTCGATATTTTGTGATTTTCCTTGTTTTCATGATTAGTTTTGTTACCTGTTTTTGTTCTAGGTGGATTTGAGTGGAACTTTGGCAATTTAAATGTAAATTATTTTTATTTATATTTAATATTTACCTGATGCACAACCTATAAAAAAGACACATGATATGTGTTTAACTGGTAGGACCAATCTTTTCATTTATATTACTGTCAGCACTGAACAACAAAGGTGCCTCTGAGGATGATGTGCAATCTGCAGGCAGAGCCATATCATCAACTCCGTTCCACTGTGAGAGGCGCATGGCAGAAAGCGACAGCTGAAAGACAGTTGGACTGTCGCGGCAAAACGTATTGAAGGAGTGGCGATCCAACTGCAGCTCAAGGTAAAGGGAACTTTATTTCCAGACCGAAACAGGAGGCAGGAAAGGAAGCCCAGGAGGGACAGGAGCTGCCCTGAGTATGGTGAAGTCATTGGTAAAACTATAACGAATTATAATAACACAACCTCCATAGAGCAATGGCCACCCAAGGGAGAGGGCAAAGGCAGGCACGTAAGTACGGTATTTACACAAGTCGACAATGAGGGCTGACATGGAATAGGTGTCAGTTGTTGACAATACATCAAATCACATGTAAGAAGAAACAGGTTAGTGTAATTAGGAACAAGCGAAGGAGGGAACTGCGAAATAACAAGACTGACCACGACAGATCGTGACATGCAGTAAGCAACCACTACTGACATACTCCTGGCTGAAATAAAAGCAGGTATTCAGAATTAAGGGCACAAGACTGCCAATGGTGATGATTATGATGATAATGATTATCGAACAAGAACAACGAAACAGAAACAACAGTTAGACGGGTGTATGATGTGTACGGTGTGATTTCTTTACTTGCACGGATGGATTTTGGACAGCAATAGTTAGGCTAAAAGCATTTCCTTTTAACTGCGGGTGTATTTGAACTACAACGTAATAATTGGTCTACTCTTGTGCATGTAGTAGTAATGTTAATGTACATAAGCAGCGAGCGCACACACACACACACACACACATATAAACGAAGAGTATATGCGACCCGTACTTTGACTTGATTGATTCATTCTTAGGCGTTTAGAGTACGTTGTTAAAGTTTGATGATCTACAACAGCGCAGCGGTGCCCTGGATTAACATGTCAAACACCAAAATCACCGATGGGTTTCCTTTCTGCAGTTCCGAAACCTTTTGTCCTTTTCGAATAATTAAGCGTTCCCGCAACGCCTTGCCCACTTAAAAGCCAGTCTAAATCAACTTTCTCGCCGGCGAGGTATGTTCGCTACACATCGACTTCCAGCCATTTGCACTTGATCTTCCCTGTTATGGATCGTAAAATTATTTATTTAACAATTACATCATAATTTAACTTGTAACTTTCTGTGTATGTAGGCTACTTCATTATCGGGTAAACTTCAAAAATTTCTAAATTGGCTTCTTGCGCACACATTTAGCCTACATTTACAGCCTTTTCCAGACGTCGATAAACCGATAGCCTCCGTTAGTAAATACAATATAATACTGATTCAGCAGAACTAAGAACACTATCAGTCTAAAAACTCTGTTATTATATACACATACATTATATAAACAACCAGGGTGTTTAAGATTATTTATTTTGAATTAGTCGTGCGGACCGTTTATATAGGCCTATATAAATATCTTAAATCTATACACAGTCAAAAATCGGATGAAAAGTGCAGAATTGTCATCACGAACAGTACTTAATATGTCTTATTTTTGAGTGTAAGACCATACTCGAAGTCAAAATGGCCCACTTTGCTTCATAAATCACTTGTGCCCACGAGTTCTTCGTCTGTGGTGATGCCCATAACTGCCTTCTCTCCTGGCGCAAATGTGCTTGATGCTGAGCTGAGAGCAATGCTCGCATTTTACCGTGCAGCACCAATGGAACTTGCAATTGCAGCTGCTAAAAGTTTCTATCCGTCTCTCTTCGACCCTCAAGCCGCACTCATGGCAGAGTCTGCGGCAACTCCTCTTTTCCCACTGCGATAAACTGTCCCCGTTATAGAGACACTCCCTCCCTTCCGTGCCATGGAGTCCCAGGCTTAGGTTCTTGAGGCAGTAATCTGGAGAATCTTCCAAGTACACGAGCTCAGTACGGGAGATGGCGCCGAATGCGTCCGCGATGGCCGCGCGGTTGTCGGCGCTGTTCCCGGCACGCAAGCGCTTCTTATCCATCTCCAATTTCTGCGCCTGGTCGTGCTTCACTTTTAAGTAATTCCCGACTTCCCGGAAGTCGGACAGCTGCAGCCAGCAGGTTTTGACGGTGCAGCTTTCTGACATCCCGTGGCACCTGCAGATCTGCTTCATGGTTGCTTTCACAGCCTGAGGCGGATAATTTCAATTATTAAGTTAGAAATTACTAAATTCCGGAAGCCATCAATGCACTAAAAAATACAAAAAACCGTTGCAACTCTCCGAACTTCAGTAATTACCTTAAAGGGAAAGAATGCATGATCAGGCTCAGCAAAAACCCTTACCATTCTCCCGGCCTCGTTGTTGTGCAGGTTCACTGCCGCTCTCGAATCCTGGCCTGTTTCAAATGAGTCCACGTACTGCTTGGAAATTCTTTCCCCGAAATCCACGTTGTCACTGCAGCCACCCCAAAGCCACCCTCGGCCGCCTGTTAAAAAAACAGTTTGTTTTAACTAAGAAAGAAGCTATATCATCCAGATATGTTGCGTTTTCAATGTCATGGCTGAATCCACAATGAAAGACTCTTACCGATTTTCCCATTTCTTGAGTAGTCACAGCCGCAGTTGTCTAGGTCTCCAAGGCTACAATTTTTCGTTAAACTGTACATGACGCCGGCAGCACTTATCGCATGTAAAAATGACGTCTCTCTGGTTGCTAAAAGAACAAATGTATAATTAGCGCTCATTTTTACGTTGGTATGGCTAGAAAAGAGATTGTAGCCTACGTAACATTTTTTTTTCCTTTGGGGAATGCATGTCAAATAACTCACCGCTTCGGAGTCCCTTGTAAGTAGAGAGCTGGAGGGCACTTTCGGGACAGTTCCACCTGTCCCAAGCGAACTGATGTTTGCACTCTTCTATGCCACTCTGTGCGCCAGCCTGGACACTGCTGGCATATGTGAGATATGCCTTTAAAAGACAAAAAGAGAAGAGGATGAATGGTGTATTAGCACCATGTGTAACGGTTCCGTGCAGTCAAGTTAATTGTGTGTGTGAGCACTGCGTTATACTGTGCGGCCTAGGATAGGCTGCAGGCCCCAGACCTTGACCACAGCAAGTAGGTGAAGGACTGATGGATGCATGTACTGATGGACATATAAAAACTAACCGCAGTTTTTGGAGTGTGTGCGCGTGTGTATAGTACATAGTGTATATATGGGAATTACAAATTGCTCAAACACAAATGTGATAATTACCTTTGGTCCGGTCATAAGAAAATTGTTTACAGACCTAAAAAGAAACACAATAAATAATCAGCACAAGTATATTATCACTGAAAACGATCGTATAATAATAAATACATAAAATAGAAGCACCCAACTTACCAAGCATATCCGGACCAGATTTTTCCGTTTATGTTCAAGTACAGCGTGAAAAAATACACAAACAAACAGGAGCTCATTGCTGATCGTCGTAGTTCTAACAGTCGCAAGTTTTGAAAAACTGACTCAGAAGCCGAATTTTGCCTCTCAATTTATGGGACAGATATTTGGAGGGAATAAGAATGATCTTTTGTTTCCAACATCCCAGGAACATCATTGGACAATAGAAGGCAGGGTGGCTACAGAAACGCCCACGTTGAACATCAAAGAGTTGTCAATTCACAAGTTTTTTCCCTACCCAAGAACACCCAAACAGATCGTGGAAATTAATTACTTTAATCCACAGTTAACTGTGGGTTTTAGCAAGCAAATAGTCATGGACAAAGTTTATGTATAGTCTGCTTAACGCAGATATCTAATTGTAAAGTAATCTAAGCGATTAAAAATGAGAACACGTTAGAAGCCACGAATTCATTTAATAGTTAATAGGGAATTCAAATTACAAAAATATACAGGAAAAAATATTTAGGATGTTATCATATACCTTTAAAATAATCGCTTTATACAAAATATTTATAAAATCACAAACTATCCTAAAGTAATGCTATTCTAAGAAGCCGCCTATCTATGATATTGCCACAGTCAAAACAGGCTGCATGTGAAAAAACTGAACGTGCAGAATGTGCGCATATAAAAATAAAACATTCTTACATTGTTATAAATAGAAAAAAACACATTTGTCAATATTAGTAAAAGTGCGTGATTTGTGTTAAAGGCAAGAAAAAAATGCATCGACTGTGGTAATACATAAACGGCTTTTAAAGTATAGGAAACATAACGCAAAATTTCTCCATGTTAACCATGTTTGGTTTTAAATCAAATTGTAGGCAAAATATTTGTAAAAATATAAGTACGTAATGGACTCTTATACAGTGGGCTTGGAACATTAATGGTCATGCACGCGATGTCGTCGCCGCGTGCTGTTAAGGGGTCTCCGATGTTTGTCCCTCTTTGCACAGAAATACTTGGCGACCACCTGAGTGCATTTTTCGCACTTAACGGTGCAGCACCAGTGGAACTTGCAGTTGCAGCTGCTAACTGTCTCCGTCCTCCTTTCCTCCACCTTTAACCCGCACTCATGACATAGTCTCTTACAGCTTCTTCGCTCCCACTGGGAAAGGTTTTTGCCGCCCTGCAGACACTCCCTTCCCTCTGTGCCCTGCAGCCCCAAACTGGAGTTCTTCATGCAGTAATCCGGAGAGTCCTCCAAGTATATCAGCTCCGTTCGAGCGATGGTGCTGAAGGCGTCCGCGATAGCCCCTCGGTTGTCAGCGCTGTTCCCGGCACGCATCCGCCTCTTGTCCAGCTCTAGTTTCTGCGCCTGGTCATGCTTCACCTTAAGGTAATTTCCAACGTCTCGAAAGTCGGAGAGTTGCAACCAGCAAGTTTGGATACTGCAGCTGCCAGACACACCGTGACATTTGCAGGATCTCTTCATAGTCGCCTTAATTGCCTTTAATTTAAAATTGCACAAATGAAAACACCAGTATAAGATTTCCATTTCACCGATTTTGCAATATAAATTAGAAGCCAAATTGTAAGTCGGCCTACATTAAACACACTGATGGGAGAAAGATTAGATTGTGAAAGATGACACTAACCAGTCTCCCGGCCTCGTTGTTGTGCAGATTAACTGCGGCTCGAGAATCATGGCCCGTTTCAAGGGCATCAACAAACAGTTTGGAAATGTTTTCCCCAAAGTCCACGTTGTCACTGCAGCCACCCCAAATCCATCCCTTTCCGCCTGCAAAATTAAAAATGCAAAATTTACCATAAAAAAATCTAAAATTATTCAGTAATGAACGGCAAAGACTATGTTATGTTATTTGTGATCAACAGAAAACACTACTGTGCACTAATATATTCTCACCAATTTGTCCAATTCTTGAATCGTCACAGCCACAGTTATCAAAATCTCCCATGCTGCAGTTCTTGGTGAGCGTGTACATGACTCCGGCGGCACTTACAGCGTGTACAAAAGACGTTTCTCTCGTGGCTGGAATTCAATTTTAAAACGAATCCTTTACAGCAGGTACACAGAATATTCATTTTAATACTTCTGAAACCTTTGTAGATAGGCCTATTTAGCAAAATTGGCACACGAAATTAGGCTATGTTTATTATTACACGTCAATCTTTATATCAGCGCGCAATTTAAGATTTCGAAATATTAAATATGAAATGTCTAGGTCCAAACGTTTGAAACCTACCTCCGCGGAGTCCGTTGTGGGTAGACAGCTGTAGCGCGGTCTCTGGACAGTTCCACCTGTCCCACGCAAACTGGTATTTGCATTCCTGAATCCCACTCTGTGCGCCAGCCTGGACACTGCTAGTGTATGTAAGATAAGCCTAGAAACGGACAAATGCGTTTAATGATGCAATGAACTGATAAACAATTTCAATATCTTCTCATATATCACTTACACGACTAGTCTACATAGGCACCTGACGAATAATTGCGTATATGTACTTCTCAAATTAATCTAATTAACCTATTAAATTCACATACTACAACTACTAATCAAAAGAATTTTAAAATACCTTGGGTCCCGTCATCAGGAAATTATTCACAGACCTGCAAATAATATTCAAATTACGCAAAATCACACCAATTCAATATTAATCTGAAATATTTATTTCAATGACTTTAATATCAATCTGAATATCTGCTCCTGTAACCGCTGTACCATACCACGCCGTGGCGGAGAGCAGGTGACAGCCCACTGTAACGAGCACGGATGCGAGGAGCTGGCACAGGCCCATGGCAGGGAACTCCGCGGTGTCACGGTCTCTGGAGGCTCCGAGGCGGCAGTCCTAACGAGGCGGCTAAAAGAATTAAGGCATGAGGAAAAGTGGGAAGAGAGGGACAGTTCAGTTATTTATATTGTCGTCTTCTCGAAGCGGTCGTTTTTTCTACTTTTTACATTTTACTGTGAAGCTCAGCGAGACCATTGTGTGCTGTGCCCTACAGACATAGGAAATGGCGGGCTCAGCTGCACTTCAAAGCGTTGACACTGTTTTTTTTTAATGGCCCCTGTTTCATTCGTTTCCCAGGTGTTCAAATTTCGCTTTCCCAGGCAATGAAGGACAGATAATGAAGTGCGGAGCAGTGTATAATAATACATTTAAAATAAACGTAAACATTTTTATATTATGTATGTGATTCACACGAGCATTTAAATCCACATCAGCAGTGCTAATGCGCGCACCCATTTCTGGATGTGAAGCAATTGTGTGTTTAAATCAATTGGACACTTAACAGTTTCTGAACAGTCAGGCCAATTAATGTGCATTTAAAAGCCGTGTAATACGCTGTCATGTGGTCATTCAAATAAATACACACTTCTTTGTTTATTGCGGAACTCGGATAATACGGTGTATAGCCTATTTAATTCTTGCTGCCTTTCTAAACCTTAATAATATATATTTGCCTGCTAAAAAATTCTTTTTTTTGAACTGCGTTTTGTTAAACATTTCCACATTTAATTTAAAAATTGATGGGATTTCAAAGAGCATGCATCGTGGACGCCGGCTACCCCTGGCCCCCGTGCTGAATACAAAGCAATAAAGTCATTCTAAACCACATGTCAGGAGTCATGCAAATAACATGTCACACACCGGCGACAGTGGCGCGCTCGTGATAAAGGAATAATAGGTGATTCCCTGGGAAAAAATCGGTGTGAAAATAGTCTGGAACAGTGAGGCTGAATATCTTGCTAGATGCAAAATGACACGACTTCCACATAAATATTTTCGATGAAATTTAGTTTTGTTTAGTAGTCGCAAGGACTACTCGAGTTTTTAAAAGACATTTTCCCCAAGTAGCCGTTTTAATATTTATAAACAAATAGATATTGCCTTTACCAATAACAAGAGAATAAATGAGTGTCTGACAAACTTCTAAAGCCTACAACTTGTAATGAGGCCTATGTTTCTCTGCCTGGGTGAGAATTTAATGAGCGCCAGTTTCACTTAATTAAAACACCGTTGTCACATTCACGCGGCTAAAGAGTTACAAGGGCTAGATCACGAATCAAGAAATCACCAGCCCCCCAAGGGCTTACTGCGATGCGGAGTTCGCTCAGCGCCACATCGCTGACATTGTAGCTAACCAATTTGCACGGCTCGCCTCAATGTATTAATAGCAATTTGTATTGACATTAGACTTTGAATTGCAGTTGTTATTATTTTTAAGAAGATATTAATCAAAAGTTAATTCGAGGGATCGCACTTAATCAAATTGAGGCGTGCCTAGCCTCCACGGCCATTCGGGGAGTTTTCAGACAATTTTCAATAACAGTAAACTTCATCTGAGAGCACTGCTCCCTTCCATTACAATGGATCTGGGCGCAGGTGAGAATAATCCCCGCTAATTGGATATCGGCAACATCAAGCCAGAAACATCAACGCCCAACAGCTAGTCGAGAAAAAAAAATCAAAGGCAATTAATACTTTATCCTTGCTACGTCGTTTAAACGTGAGGACGTTTTATTTTAACTATAGTTTTACAAGCTGATAATCTAAAAACAACAGTCCATCAAACTTATTGAAAAGACGTACTAAGGTTGTGGAGAGCGTATCCGCCCTAAGCATCACTAATTTAATAAGAGAAACCTGAAACGTAGCGTAACTGAACACATCTATCATCAAACTTAGTGCTTCACTGGAACATGCGGTGAGATATAGGCCTAAACCCATTTTAGGGTCTTGTATTTATGTGGACAGAGTATTTTTATACTCCCGAAGTAAAAGTAAACGAAATCCAGTTGTGGGCCTACCTGAAGACAAAGAGTCCATTTCAGTTCGACCACATAATAAGTTTCACCTTCTGCATCGATTTAAGATTTAGGGAACATTAAGTGCAAGCACCCGCACATGGCAAGGGGAATAAGACCTTATGTGTTCGTGCAATCACTGTCGTGGTTTTAATAGGTCACCGACATGAAACAACGTCAACTCCGTGAATGCAAATGCATAGAAGTTGCTACTTGTGGAAAAAATGCATGCATCTCATATATTGCTCAGCCATGGACTGTTAAACACAATAGTCCTACGTACATTTACACTATGGTGAACGATTTACGGATGTTTACACAATCCAGACCCAGATAAGTAGAATAATAAAAACAGATAAAGGAAGGGAAATTAACATGGTTTTGCGAGCAGGTACGCCAGACGGGTAGGTTTTCGGTGACAGGAGTACTGACGCCAGCAATCCCAGGCGTCCATTACCAACTAGGGCCGGCGGAATGTCGCGAGGCGGCTCTTCCATTAGCAAGTGTTAAAATTAGAGCCTGGCATAGACCTTAAACCCGACGACGAAATAACTAAAGGGTGGAACAAATTAATTAACGAAAGCGGCTCCTGATTGTTTTAAACGCAATGCATCCTAATTTGTGTACATCATTAATATAGCAAAGAAGTTGATGGTCGCCGAATATTTCGAAATTCGTGCAGTAACCGAACGGCTTTACTAATCTATTTTTTAGATAAGCATGTTCGAAATAATCTGCGCGGTGTAAAACCGTATTATTAACTTTAATGTGTCTGTGGAAACATGATCATATAAAGAACACGACGATTGCGTTTTCCCGGGCATGGTTTTTCAAGTGGTCTCGATGGGACAGGTGAAAGTTGCTTCGTAAGTGATTTATTTGTGTCACTTAGTTTCACTGATATAACGTTAATCATCTTAAGCTTACTGATGGAAAACTCGCCATCATCAATAAATTGCATCATTTATAACATTAGTTTTTCTGTATATAAGAGGAATTGTGTTTTTCAAAACCTTAATTTTACCTAAATAATTTTTACATTAAAAATTCAGTTTGTACAACATCGGTAATATAACAAAAACAGGTTAATGGGTCCTTAACAAGTTTTATCTTTTTTGGAGTAAAGGGTGAATATTGGATGTGGTCAGATTTCTGGGAAATAATGTATAATAATCACCAAGAGCTATAAGTCTAACTTATTTAATTAATGTTCAGATCTGCGCCTTTCACAACAGAATCGTCCCAAAGCGCTTTACCGAGATGTGTTGTGATACGTTAAACATCATTAGAGTAATACAGAACAGCAGAAAGGAAGGAAAGAAATTAAAGAAAGAAAGAAAGAAAGAACGGAATGGTGAAACTTAATTAATCCATGAGGGAAAATGATCTTTTTGCCTGACCAATCTTGCTTTTCCTGAGCTACAGAGACAAACATACAGTATTGCGAAGAGTATTTAAAATGAATTAAAAAGATTATTTAAAATGGATTAGTGAGATTATGTGAAATAATAAGATTAATAAGATTATTTTGTAGGATAGCAATAGTAAACTGTAAATTGGTTCATCATAACACACAGGGAGCACCGCCTTAAATGAAACTGTAAATTGGTTCACCATAACACACAGGGAGCACCGCCTTAAATGAAACTGTAAATTGGTTCATCATAACACACAGGGAGCACCGCCTTAAATGAAACTGTAAATTGGTTCACCATAACACACAGGGAGCACCGCCTTAAATGAAACTGTAAATTGGTTCATCATAACACACAGGGAGCACCGCCTTAAATGAAACTGTAAATTGGTTCATCATAACACAC
>JABFDZ020000002.1:14961887-14972829 GCA_019775955.2 Pollimyrus isidori
AAGCGACATGCAGTCTGGTG
Source organism: Pollimyrus isidori (assembly GCA_019775955.2). NCBI lineage: Eukaryota > Metazoa > Chordata > Actinopteri > Osteoglossiformes > Mormyridae > Pollimyrus > Pollimyrus isidori. The sequence goes on from JABFDZ020000002.1 coordinate 14,961,908, forward strand.
GGGGGCTTCCATTGGAGAGCTGTGCACATGTCGGTGCTTTAACTCAAAGCGACATGCAGTCTGGTGGGGGGCTTCCATTGGAGAGCTGTGCACATGTCGGTGCTTTAACTCAAAGCGACATGCCAGGCCGGTCGGTCTCCGCGGCCATCGGGGGTTTAGGGTCCTTGCTGAGGGGGCTGGCGATGACATCACTCTGCAGACGCAGGGTCTGAACCAGCAACGTTCCGATCACAGGCACAGCACCCTAACCTGTGAAGCCACACATGGCCCCCTGTTTAATAGGTTTTTTTTTCCCTCCCACCCAAGACCAACTCTACCAAGACCGTAAAGCTCAGAACGAGGAACTGGCCTCCGAGAATGAGAAGCTGAATGGTGAGGTTCTACACTTGCGTTTCCTTAACACACATTCGCCCAAAGTGATGTTTAGTTGAAACCAAGCAGCCCTGGGTCAGTCTAAGTGAAGGCCCTTGCTCAAATTTCGGTGATTCTGCTGGTTGCAGGATTTGAAGCTACAATCTTCTGGATGCAAGGACATATCCCAATGTACATATCGCACAGTGTCCCATTCTGGTTTTCTCTTCATGGATAGCTTGTTAATTTACAGTCGTGCTGCTGCTCTTTTAAGCTGTTATCCACGAGCTGAGGAACGAGGTTTCAGTGCTGCAGGGGTACCTGGACACGGCCAACGAGGAGATCCAGGTACCATGAACTTGGATGAACCTGTTTAGATCTGTAAGCCTTCTAGTGTGCCTGAGCTGGTTTCTTGTTCATCTTTAGTGTCTGCATTTGAAGCTTCAAGAGAGCTCATCTAAGGTGGAGAGTGAAATGTCGGTGTCTATGGAAAGACTAAGGTAAGGGTCTTGCTGTACTTCTAGGGCCCTGTTTAGCATCCATTGCAAAGCCACACAAGGTGTGATGCATGCATCTTAATGGTGGCTTAAAGATTAAGGAAGCACTCTTGTAATTTAAAGATTGCTTGTTTGAATCCCCGACCAGCAAGGCTCCACTCGGGTACCCTGAGCAAGGTACCGCCCCCAAGCACTGCTCTCCGCACCCTGAATTAGCTGCCCCCTCTTATGTCACATATGGGTTAACTGCAGAGGACGCATTTTGTCGTGTGCTGTGTCAACAATGACAGCTGATCGCTTTCCCTAAATGGCAAATGTACAGGCGCTCGTCGCCATGCTCAGTCTTAAAATGAGGAGTCTGGTGCATTATTGTCGGCGCATTGTTTCAGGGCAGTGATAAGCAACTGTGCAGCTGTCCAAGAAAAGCCTGTGAAGGAAAAATGCATTCAGCATGACTATAGTCTGACAGCAATTTGGTGCCTTTGTCCCAAAAGGCCAGTGGTTCCCATTGTGGTCGCTCACAATTACTGACTGCTAAGTACTTGCATCCTCCAGTGTTTTACATGCCGTCTCTTCCAGCTTTCAAGATGATAGCATTCTTTTGGAAGCTCCAGCATAAGCTGGCTGTTTAAAAACTAAATTAGGCATAGTAACATGAGTTTTTTTCTTTTTTCTGTGAATTTTAATGACCTGTCTTTTCACTCTGGTGCATAAATAATATTGTGCTAAAATGAGAACCATTTGAGCTCCCGCATTCAGGAATGGAAATCTGTCCTGCAGCTTACTCCACTGCCGCAGGTCTCCTGGCTGTTAGAGGGAATGCCAGGAGACTCTGGTTTATGGCTCAAACGCACCTACCACTTTCTGTGAGACTTGGTACCACCCTTTTGGGCATGCAGCTTGTTCCAGCATTACTCTCGCAAAAGTAGCTAGTAGCTTTTAGCTTGTGATTCAAAGCCCATGTTGAATCTTCTGCAGAGATCTTGAGCACCAGCTAAAGCAGTGTACTGAGGAGCTGTCAGAATCCCAGAATGCACTTGGGGGGAGAGAGCGGGAGTTGGAGAGATGTGACCGGGCGCTGCAAGACTCCAGGAGGACATGTGGGGAGGTGGCGAGGCAGCTGGAGCAGCAAGCTCAGGAGCTGCGGGATTCCCAAAATGCCGTGAGCCATCAAGAGCAGGAGCTGGCCAGGCTGAGGGACGTCCTGAGGAGAACCGAGGACGAACTGGACCAGCGGGTCGCCCTCCTTGGAGAAAGGTGCCTGCATCTGGAAGAGGAAAGAGGTACTGAGTCATATTCTCTGATGTTTAAGCTGCCTTTAGAGTTTTAGGTTTTACTTGAAGGTTTGGTTGATTTTAAAATCTGGATCGCTTAAATTTGAGGAAGTACAACGGTGATTCCGTCTTGTGTCTGAGGTGTAAAGGCTGTTTTGCCGCACAGGTAAAACACAAGAGGAAGGGTTGAGGAGAGTGGAAGAACTGAAAGCAGAGATCACATCTCTGCAGGACAAAGCAAAGGCAGACCAAGAGTCATACTGGCATCTTCAGCAGGCCCACAGGGTCCTAGCTGAGCTTCTGGAGGAAGAAAAGGTGAGCAGAATGTCAAAAGCCGTCTACCCTGAATTTAGATGGATGGGTGTGCTCTGTGAACATCTGCTGGTGACCAGCCCTGTCCCCCCCGCCTCAGGCACGGACCAGCTCGCTGTCAGACTCTGTGGAGCGCCTGCAGGCCCAGACCCAGGCGGAGCGCTGCCAGCTGGAGTCAGAGCTGGAGGAGATCCTGGAGGAAGTCTCTCAGCTGGAGGTGCAGGAGCAGCACAGCGAGGAGGCCATGCAGCACCTGGAGCAAGCGAAGCGGGAGCTGCAGATGGAGCTAAAGATGGTACAGGCAGAGGTGGAGAGGTCAGTAACTGGGGGAGGCCCCTGGGGGCAGAGGTCGGTTACTGGGGGGAGGCCCCTGGGGGCAGAGGTCAGTATAAAAAGATTCATATAAAGTGAAGCTTGGTTTAGGGTTTTATTGTTATGGGTGAATGTGGGATGACAGGAGACGGGTTGTGTTGAGCTCACAGAGAATTGCCTTTAATAGAAAGGATTTGGAAAGGGCAGAACTAGAAGAGCGCCACCACCTGGAAATGAGGGAACTCCAAGAGGAACACGGCCTGTCCTGGAAGAGGATTGGAGAGATGAGCGCTGAACTTGAGAGGTTAGGGTAACCAGGACTGTGATTCTTCAACAATTGTAATTCTCAGGAAGCAGTTTAATCATTGACTTGTGGTGATTGGCAGCACCAAGAAGTCGTTGGCTGGCGAGATGCCCCTCGTAAAGGCTCGATGCCAGGAGCTGGAGGAGGAGGTGAAGAAGGTGGAACAGCAGCTGCACGACAGCCAGCTTTCCCTGGGCAAAGCCAAAGATGATCATGCCAGGTGGGCAAACGCGTGATGCTGCTGTGAAAGGCTGAGAGGAGACTATGTGAAGCGTGAACCTGTAAGCTGACTGGAGGCAGATTTAATTTCATTGAGTAAATCCATCCCTTTTAGTTTGGGAGTCCTGAGTTCTTGGATTGTTTAAAACGCAGCTTGTAGATGAACACACCACATCTTCTGGCTCAGTAACCTCCATTTCTGATGATCTGGTTCAAGCTCTCACTACTTTCCCTCCATTTTTAAGCATGAATAAAATCTTCCTCTTTTAAAGAAAGGGGGTCTGAAGGGCAGAGAGAGAGATGGTACTGTGCTGCGTGTTCATTGTGCATGATCGTCATATCATATTGAAAATCTGGGTATATTACAGTCACATCGCAAGTACATGTTATCAGCAAGTCAGACGTTCTTAACTCAGGACCTGCCTGTAAATATGGCACAGTGCAAAAACCTGATGATGCTTCCTTAAGACTCGCTTTAGAAATGGAGTGCCTAAACTGACCATGTAAAAAATGCACAAAAATATTGCCCAATTTAATCGTAAAATAGATTGATGCAATTAATATGGAGCGTTAATAGCCATAATCCCGTTTCACTTTATTTTTGGAAAAATGTTCTACACTGTAACATGGATACAGTCTTCCAGAATTTTCTGGAACTCTGAGCTAGTATGGACCCAAAACTAATTGGCTGATGTACTGATCTGAGGACAATAGCTAGCAGGAAAATACTGACCTGATGTTAATCAGACTGTTTGGCTTGTTAATGATGGCTTGTAGTGCTCATTAAACCCGCGTGGTCTCTGAAATCAGCAGGCAGGAGGGGTAGATTAAAGCTGAATGCTGCAATGCTGTGGGTCGTCTTCCTAATACGTTTGGTCATTGGCAGCCTGCAGTCTTTATTTTTTTTGTATCAGACCGCCGTACCAGAAGGTGGTTTCCCCGTTAGCATCTGGCTGAGTTGGTGATAATCCGTCATGCTTTGTGAAGTCTGGGCTCGTATGCCGATAGCCAGCTTTGGATGTGGATTCGCAGTGTGACATTTGTCCGTTTTCTTTAAATATGTCTGCTGTGACTGTTTGTATTGCAGGGCGCTGCTGGATGTGCAGACCAGGCTGGCTGAGAGGGAGGCAGAGCTGTGGAGTGCAGCAGAGTGTCACAGCTCAGTGGTGGTCCAGCTCCAGTGTCAGCTGGACAAGGAGAAGATGGAAAGACGGGAGCTTCAAGGACTGCTGCAGCAGGAGCAGTCAGAAAAGGAGTCTGTGATGGAGTCATTGGAGACGCGTCTTGCAGAAATCAAGGAGCTACGGACCCAACTAGAACAGCTGCAGCAGGAAAAGCAAGATGTTCAAAGACAGAGAGAGCAGGAAAAAGTGGACCTGAGGAAGCAGATGGAGGATGAGAAGAGAGCCAATAGAAAAGAGATGGAGTTGGAGAAGCAGATGGAGCAGAAGAGGTGTGATTCGGAGAAGCAGATGGAGGAAAGGAACAGCTATCAGGGGCTGCAGGAGCCTGAGCTCCAGAAGGGGTGAGCGAGGTGGAGAGAAGATGGTGGTTTGCTTTACCATTCGACAGCACCATCTGTGTTGGGTGTACAAGTCTTTTACAGAAAGCATAGCTGCTCTAAAGCAAGAATATTACATCACTGTCGCTTGGTGTTTATGTGCATTATCTCTCAGTGCTGCAGGCTCTGTGGAGACTCCGCACAGCGAAGAGCTCGACGCCAAAGTTGAACCTTTCCAGGTAGGCAGAGCATCATTCTGAAAGCTCAGGGCTTCCTCGTCTTCTAGCATGATGGAGTGGCTCTGTAGGCGGTGACAGTCCCACTTAACATGCGTGTGACTGCAGGAACGACTGGACGGCTTCTTAGAGGAGCGGAATGCCCTGCTGAGTGAGAAGGGGGCCACGCAGGAGGAGCTGAACAGGCTGGCCGATGCCTACGCGCATCTCCTGGGGCACCAGAATCAGCGGCAGAAGATCAAGCACGTAATGAAGCTGAAGGAGGAGAACATCTCCCTCAAGCAGGTGACGTGGCCGATTCCTGCCAGGACGTATTTAAGTGGTAATCGGGGGCACGGCTGACTGCCATGTAGGCGCCAACTCCCTCAACTGTCTTGCAAGCTAGTTTTAACTCCATGTCATGCTGAGATGTCCTTCAAACTGAGTGCGTCTTGCATCACTTTGTTTCTAGTCATTCTGAGGGGCGGAATGGGTAGTGATGGTGTGCTTGGCAGTCAGTGTCATGCTCTTAATTACGGAGTTGTTTAAATCTGATGGTGCTTGCCTGATTTACTTTTGGAATGAGCATTATCTTTGCGCCCTTGTGGCCATCATGAAATTCCTTTGGACGACTGAAGTTGTAACGTGTAAACGAACGCAGGAAGTTTCGAAGCTCAGGGCTCAAGTGACCCGGCAGAAGAAGGACCTGGAGCAGCTGAAGGCCAGTCAGGTCCCTTGCAGGTTTGACCCAAGAAAAGCCTTCAAACATGAGAGCAAGGAGAACCATCACCCCCCTTCGGTCCTCGGGCAAGGTGGGAACAGTCATCAGATGTCCTGAGGAACATCACGACTCTGGTGCAGGTACCTGAGAGATGTTTGGAGACACTGCAGCTTCCCTTCAATCTCTGCCCTCCTAATGTTTTTTAACTGGTCATTTTTATTATGTTCTCTTCCCTTTCAGAAAATTTGTCTACTGGGTTCCTGGACACCCTGGAGCCCATGGTGGTGATGGGGTGGTGCCTGTGTGGGTTATCATCACCTGCAGCCTGGCAGCCAGGTGAAGAGAGTGGTATTTGAGTGAGTGTAGGGGGCCGGTAGCTTTGACAAGCACTGACCTCAGCTGCTAGTTCTCTGGCCTTTTTTCATAGGGTTAATTCATGTCATTATATGGTTTCTGTTATGACTGCAAACATGCATGTGAATATTAACTATTTGGGATTGGAATGTTTACTAGTATTTTTCCCCCCCGTTTCTGCCTAATTGTGGTAAATGTGTTGTCCTGAGCGTAAAGGATGCATGTCTCCTTTTGGTTTTGGGATTTTAAGTTTGAGTCTCTCCACTGAACCATTTAGTCAAATTTGCATTCATATTATCAACCAACTTTCTGTAAAGTATTTGTGTGTTTGTAACATTGTCTTTGAACGTCTAAATTAAGTATTAAACATTGTTTTCATTCTGGGGACTTGATAACTGAAAACTATTAAAATGAATTTTGCTTTAAGCACAGAGCTGTTCACTTATTTTAACATGCATCGGATGGTTTTTGTACCGTCAGATTCATCACACCAATAACTGTACGTCTCGTTTTAAATGCGTTCGGTTCCTTGGATGATTTCACACCCAAAGATGTATGATACTTGTGTTTCGAGTAAGACCTGCAAACATTCAGCACTTTAGCAAGGGCTTAAAATCTTTTGATAGTTATTCCCTTACCTGGCGTCTAAAGTCGTGCATGTTTTCCTGTCTGTTCTTGCTAATGTGAGTGCGCAGCATTTAGTTTGGCAGATTGCTGACACGCTCCAACAATAAACATCCGGGAAGCAAATCTCGCCGTTTCAGAGATTTACTAAAGGCACTATAAAACTGAACCCAAGCATGTATTACAGCTCAATACACAATACATTCATTAACTAGCGGGATGTCTGTATAATATATTGTAACAGCTTTTATGGAAGTCCTGCTTCAATGTTTACCTTTTTCACAGATTGCGAACAGCTAATCGGGTAAGTATTTAAGGCAAGTAATGCAATTAATGTGACCTTTGCAGTTAATGCATGTTCTTTTGGGAGTAAGCTAACTGGGAGAGAGGAGGCAAACAACGGCTTGTCTTTGAATCTGTCTAGAACCATCGCTACCTGGGGAGACTACGGTAAGCAGAAAGGAACAATCTTACCATTTTGGGAGGCACACATGTTTCAAAGCTCATCACAGGTCTGCATTGTTGAATGTCTTACCTGAAGTGGCTGATATGTTTGTATGATCCAGTAGAGGGCATTATAGTGCCATTTCAGAAATAGGTTGGCATTTACCCAATATCCAAAATACAGGAAACCAAATTGCATAAATTGATTTTGGTGAGTGCCGTGATTAGGAGCAATGGAAGTGGTTATTTATCACATGAAGGTTTCTTGGAACTTTTTTTAATTCTAATGATTTTTGCATGAATGCTAAAATGATTTTCTTTTTTTTTCCCCCACCAATTGAGCCCTGCCTGAATCTCCCTTCATTTGAGTACTGATTAGTTGCTCAGTTGTAGGCATGAGTTCTGGCAGTTTTCAGGTCTACGGTTGCTTTGCTCTAATATGAGGGCACCTGCATTCTCATGAAGGAATGGTTCTCTGGCCAGAGCTCCAGACTAATAATTTCCACTAATCACTGGTACTTCTTACTGAAACTGTGTCCGTCCTTACTGCTGCTTAAATTGACACGCTATGCCACCCATTCATGTTTAATCAACCATAACTGTGTTACTTATGAATGCTTTGGTAAGAAACATGCAGTTAGTAGAACAACAATGTGATGTGCCGTTTTAAAGGTAGAGTGAAGTAGTGCGCTAAAGAACTTTTTTTTCACTCGCCACGTTTATTTTAGCACATGAAAATTGAATTTTTTTGTATTTTAGTTCAAATAAAATCTGACTTTTAAAGTGAATGCGAACATGGCTGTGGTACTGAAATCGTATTAAATTGATTTTCCCTTAGTCGAACTAGGACAATGCACTGCATTAACACATGACTCCCCCACCTGACCTGGCCCGTTTTTAAAAGTCCGTTTAAAGTTTTCCTCCGCTGTTTTTACATAAGTGCTGTCTCTCTGAGACTATCGTAATTCATTCCTTCCATCCGTCCGTCATCATCCGCTTATCCGAGGTTGGGTCGCGGGGGCAGCAGTCTCAGCAGGGAAACCCAGACCTCCCTCTCCCCGGCCACTTCCTCCAGCTCCTCTGGGGGAATCCCGAGGCGTTCCCAGGCCAGCCGAGAGACACAGTCCCTCCAGCGTGTCCTGGGTCTTCCCTGGGGCCTCCTGCCAGTGGGACATGCCCGGAACACCTCACCAGGGAGGCATCCTAAGCAGGGACCTGAACCACCTCTTCTGGCTCCTCTCAATGCCTGGTAAATCGGGAGCTTTGCCTTTTAGCTTAGCTCCTTCACCACGACAGACCGATGCAGCGCCCGCATCACTGCTGACGCCGCACCGATCCGCCTGTCCATCTCCCGCTCCATCCTTCCCTCGCTCGTGAACAAGCCCCCGAGATACTTAAACTCCTCCACTTGGGGAAGGACCTGTGACCAGGCAAGGGAAACCGTGAATCTCTGTGTTCATCATAAGGGTCTGATGGGCCGCACTTTGTCTGGTTCCTCACCCAGGACCTGTTTGCCTTGGGTGACCCTACCAGGGGCATAAAGCCCCGGGCAACTTGGCTCCTGGGATCATTGGAACACATAAACCCCTCCACCAGGATAAGGTGTCTGCTCTAGGAGACGACAATCGTAATTATCATTCTAAATGACTCCGACAGGTTCATGAAAAATTTGTTGAACCTAATATTTATTGCAACAAAATCACGTTGCAATATTTAAAAAAATTCCAGTACAGCGCTGTCATGTTGTAGAAAATGCTTTATGCAGTCCTGACCTTGTCATATCGGTTCTTCCAACCAGATTGCACTTAAAGTTTCCGTCACTTTGTATGTCCACACCCCCGTTGTTTGTTTTATATTTTTTGTTGCGTCTGTCACGTCAGGTGAACCAGGGAAATCCAATACTAACAAGCTAAGAGGAGCCATATCGGCACCCATTGTACTGGAGACAGACTTGCTTCCCACTTCCGTGCATGTACACTGGGCCGAGGACAGCAGTCTGATTAACTGGCATAGTCAAGCTGTAACCGTAGCTTAATGCCAGGAGGTACATAAAGCTAAATTAATGAAGCAATGGCTGAACAAAAAACTATATATGCGCAGAGAGAGAGAAACACTCCACTTATTACATCGTGGAGACAAAATGTTCTCATAAGTGTATTTTTGGTCAGTAAATGTGAAAAAATATTCCAGCGCAAACATGCAAGCAGAGTTATCCTGCATTGAAATGATCAAAGTGTCCCAGTCAGAGCTTTAAATTTCCTAATGCTTTGCAGTCAATTATGCTGCAATAAATGACACTGCATGCTTCAGTGGGTTTCATTTTCTAAAGGTAAAACAAAGAACCTCTTTGGGATGTCTTGCTAAAATAATGTCACATTTAAGGACCCTTTGATGCTTTTGCTGCAGGAAGGCATTTCTGGGGGTAAAGGTAGAGGGCAGTGTTCACCTTGACCTAAGTTTCCCCCAGAATTGATGTTACTCCTGTTTGAAGTGTCAGTTCTGGGGCAGACTGGCTCTACCTTTCCCTGTAGAGCTTTCCTCAGGTAACATTAAAAACACAAAATCCTCTCAATTCCTTTGTCTTCACTCTCTTCCACCAAAAAGTGACTAATCCATCAACCAACTGGTTATTTACATTTGAAAGCAAAAAAACAAAACTTTCATATTTGGGTCTGTGCCGTTGCATAACTACTACACTAATTTGTGTGTCTAAGGACACGTCTATCGTTTGGGTGACTTGACGCTCCATAAGATGCAGTATGTAGAAAACAAACTCCACTGGAGGGTTAGTTTTTAATTATATAATTGTGTTTCAAAACAAAGCAAGAGGACCTGCAAATGAGGTAGATGTCAACAAGACCTTCAGCAAACTATACTAGTGACCAGAATTGTGAAAACACTTCCAGTTTTCAGAGATTGCAGAACTTGAATAAAGTGCCGCTCCAGTAAGTTATTTAATCGTCCAATGTATGATATTTGTAACATTCTTTGTTTATAAACACTACTGCCAGTATCCATGTAACAATTATTAAAGTGTAATGCTACAAATGCTGTGTTTTCATAATTTTGGCCGCTGGTGTAAAGCAATAATTTAGAAGTGAGTACAATATTCATCTTAGCCCTCATTCAAAGAGTTTTTAGGCATCTGCTTCTATGATGAGAATCCAGATTTATAAGTAACTCATTCTTCAGTATTGAGTCATCCAACAGGCTTACCACGAAATTTGAGCAAAATAGTCTGACAGACCCTATGGAAACAAACTTCATGATTAGCAACAGCTCTTTTTTTCTCTGGCTTATGACTTGCAACAGAATCTATCATTAAACTAAAGTTTTCATATAAAACAAGCAGAATTTCCTTGAGGTTGACTTTCACCATCAAACTAGCTATCCCCCATGTGGTCCAGATTGGCTTATTTTCCAGCTTCTGTTGACATGGAGAATAATCAGGTTCTGAAAGTATCAGAAGCAGTTTGTTGGGGTAATCGCTCTAGGTGCTGGCCAGTATTGTAGTCAAGCAGGTGTCAGTTATCACACTGGTTTCTCACGTGAGCAGCACACCCATATTGAGCTACGCTCCAACTTTGAGGAGCAAACCGACATTGAACAGCATGCTGACATCGTGCAACGTGCCAACGTGAAGCAGCACATTGATATCGAGCAGCACATCACAGACTGACTCTGAACACCCCGCTGACATCGAGCAACATGCCAACGTCGAGCAGCACATCACAGACTGACTCTGAACACCCCGCTGACATCGAGCAACATGCCAACGTCGAGCAGCACATCAC
>JABFDZ020000002.1:15017604-15028210 GCA_019775955.2 Pollimyrus isidori
CCTGCCTTGTGTGTGTGAGTGACTGGTGTGTGTCTGTGCCCTGTGATGGGTTGGTGCCCCATCCTGGGTTATTCCCTGCCTTGTGTATGTGAGTGACTGGTGTGTGAGCTTTGTATTAAAAACTTTTTTGAATGTGATAGACTGTGCTTTTGGGTTATTTTTGACAATTTGGTATCACTTCACTTGATGAGCACAAATACTTAGCAATAACTCAGTACAAATTATAAACAAATTTAGTTGCTACTTGAGGTGTCACGATTCATTAATGATGAACAAACATGAGATCAGTGTTTCACATTATTCATTATTCCTTCAGTATTTCCTCAGTAGTTCCTCAGTAGTTCCTTCAGTAGTTCACAAAGTTTTACAGAATAATGAGCATTAACTCCAAAAACACATCTTAACCTCACATCCTGCCTAATTCCACCACCTTTCCAAGTCTTTCTTGTAAAATGTGACCTATTCAGTAAATGTATTCACCATTTGCCAAATGATTTTTTTTTTGCCTCAAAGTTGGTTTTAAAAGGCAATTTGAGTTACATCCGGAAAGGCTTTTTATAAAATGGTAGAATTCTCGTATTACAGTAACAAAAAATAAAAAAAAAACATCTGCGAATGCAATCACCACGTTGGTTTGTGTTTTTGCGGTGGCAGAGTGTTCCAAAGTATGCGAGTTTATGATATGAAAATTGCTGTTCACTGAAAGAAGGGGTTTTATCAAAATATTTGTGGTACGTTTCGTTAAAACTACCATTGCCTCCACCAACAAAAGAATTTTAGTGACAGTCATTTAAAGTGTGTCTTATGTTTCCCATTTCCTATTAGTAATTATATCCTATGGAGTTTGTGCTTTGCTGTGCTGCATTTTAGCCCGTGGCTTCATCAAAGGGGATGCCATTGCATCTCCTCCCAAAATAACAGATTATGTCCTGTAACTAAAACTAATTCATATTATACATAAAAAATCTTTCATCAAACACATTTATATGAGTCAGTGCCTTGCACTTTATCCTTTCAATAGCAGGATATTACTGTGTTTTATGGGGGCTGTATAAGTTAAGTACATTTCACAGGGGTATAAATTGTGCGTGTCCCTCCTTGGGCCTTAGCCTGCCACAACTGGATCCCAACAAGCTCCTAAACCTCTTTGCTAACATTCTTACCAAAAGAACACATTTGAATCAGCACCAAGCGGACTCACCATGCCAACTTAGTCCAATCATCCCTAAAGCAGTATTTCTTAGCTCAGTCCTGAGTCCATGTTTTTTTCTCTCTCCCTGCTCCCGTCCAGATGGTCCACATTTTTGCTCAGACCATGGTACCAGCTGGATAGTCCACGTTTTTGCTCCCTCCCTGTTACCGACCAGATGGACCACATTTTTGCTCCCTCCCTGTTAATGGCCGGATAGTGCACATGTTTGCTCTCTCCCTGCTTCCAGCCAGAGTCAACATTTTTGCTCCCTCGCTGTTAAAGGCCAGATAGTCCACATTTCTCTCCCACCCTGCTCCCAGCCAGATAGTCCACATTTTTGCTTCCACCCTGCTCCCTGCCAGATAGCCCATGTTCTTGCTCCCTCCAAGCTCCCTTCTGACACACAAGTATGTTCCTCTGTGAAGGTCAGCAGCAGACAGTAGAGGTCTTTGGTGTTCTAGAGCAGAGCATGTGAGACGGTTTCTGCTTTTTACTTTCCTTACACATTTAACTGCAGTATAATCTTCCCACGTTACTGGGCGCGCCAATGAAACCCCACTTTACTGGGCGCGCCAATGAAAGTCCCACGTTACTGGGTGAGCCAATGAAAGTCCCACGTTACTGGGTGCGCCAATGAAAGTCCCACGTTACTGGGTGCGCCAATGAAAGCCCCTGGGCGATGGCATTTCTCCGGCCCAGACACCTCCCTCACGCATTCAGCTGGTCTTGGGCTTCGATCAGGGATTCACCATCCTAACTAGAGAAGAACTGCTGCAGGGCTGGCGCTGAAGGGGAGCATTCCGGAAGGTCGAGGGTGCGAGGTGAGCGGTGATTTAGGGAGGAGGACCTGAAGACGGGGGGGGTTATAAACATTCAGTTTAGGAGTTCTGTACTTTCTGCTAAAGGGGGCAGGAGTAGCCTGTCCCTCTACACTCTGTCCTGCCTCAGCATGGCTGATGTGTCCCCCTGTGGGATGCAGGCAAACGATGAATGATTTACTGAAAACTGGCGGAGAAGGGGATATTTACGAAAGCTCTGGGGCATTCCAGATGGCACCTCTCGCTCACCATTTACCTGTGGTAATTAAATCCGAGCTCCTCCGATAGCCAATGGCGGCAGCCCATTGCTCACAGCAGCCTCATTTGGTCAAGGTTAATTAACTAGAACATTAATAACTTTGTTCGCTCTGTGAAGCCGCTGCGGAGGGCTGGAAGGAGAGCAGGACAGTTCCACTTTAAATTGAGCGGAAGTCAGCGGTGAGGGGACGCTTCTTTTAAGCAAGCGGCTGTGTGACTTTGTGAGGGATGGAGAAATGCCGCCTTAAAGAATCACAGTTCGATTTCTCCTCTGTGTGGAGGAGCATCACTCCTCCGTGCCGTGCATCACCTTCAGCATGCATGGGGGCCGCCCATTCCGGCTACGTGATTCCCAGGCTGTTGTGAGATTCAAAGAGCCGTCATCCCTTACAGACGTCACTCTCGTGAGAAGCAAAGCAGGTCATGCTTGGGCTTTGCGTTCCGGCTCTCTGGGTCCATCCCGTCACATGCAGGCATCTCATTTTATTTTCTGTTAGATCAGGTTTCTGTTTCTGGGCCGCCACCGAGACACCGAGGGGAGACATGCGATGACATCCATCTCCCAGTCATTCCTTTAAACATCACTGTCTGAGGATCTGAGTATGTGAGGCTGGGGTGGTGCCAGGCCAACTAGGCATCAGTAACCTCGGTTTACAGAAGGTCGGGTCTCGTGCTGAAAGAGCCAGGAAGATCAATCGCCTTTTGTCAACAGGTTCCCTGAGACCGGCTTCCATGTCTGGCTGCTGTGTTTGGTGTCGTCCCTCCTCAAGCTTTTCCGTTTAAAGTTGTCTCGGCCGTCTGCGATTGCGTGATGAGTGTCTCTGTCGGACGTCTCCCGGGATCCCGCTTCCCTAACCGGGAATTCTTCGGAGAAAGGGACACATTTATGCAGTCTGGAGAAAGTGGACTGAGCGAACATAGCTTAGTGCTGAATGGCTCTCAGTTGCTTGACGTATCTAGTAATCATAAGCCGTGAGAGTGACGAAACTGTGTTTTGGAGTTACATTATTTAATTTAACTGTGCACCAGATGGGTTCTTCCCTAGTGAGAGGAGAGGTGTGTTTCTCAGTCCATGGGGAGACGCAGTAGGGTGAGGAGATGGCCTGTGTCTGCATTTACTGCAGACGGTGCCTTTCCAGAGGGGGCACAACCAGGGAGACGCAGTAGCTCTGTGACAGAGTCCTCTCTCTCTCTCTCTCTCTCACCCTCTCTCCTTCTTTCTCTGTCACCCTCCCTCCCACTCTCCCTCCCTATCTTTCTCTCTCTCTGTCTGCCACACTCACTGTGTTCCACAGCTGAAACGTGTCGGTTTTGGCCTTTCTCCTCCTCCGGCTCCATCAGAAAGACTTGCCCAGCAGCGGCGTCTCCTGGCGGCAGAAAGGCGTCCGGGCAGCGGGAGGAGCGGGCAGCAGCCGCTGGCTTTCGCCAAACCGCAGTGAGGCTGCGCGACTCTCAGCACGACTTCGGAGGGAGCGGGGCAGCCAGCACAAGCTGGAGACAGGACTGGCCAAGGCGCTGCAGAGCGAAGGCAAGGGAAGGGAAGAGAGAGGACCCAAAAGGCAGGTAGGACCCAAAGCTGGCCTCCACTTTGCCTGGAACAGTGTCACTTTGAAAGGTTCCTCAAACTTTCTTTCAGGGTGAAACTGAAGGTGGAACATCAGTGCTGTCAGGTTATCTTAGTACCAGATATGGGGCCATACAAGTCGTCACCATTATTTGATATAGTTTATACTGGGTAAAGACATATTTTTCTGTTCAGATTAGGTCAATGCATCATTAATGTGCCGCCCACCAACAACCTTTCGATTTGATCTGAAATAAACAGTCTAGTTCAAGTGGAGCATTTTGGGAAAAATGTTTCTACTGAAATAGGAAATGCCCCCCATGGAGATGTGACGTACCTGCAGGCCCCCCCAGGGTCTGGGGCCTCCCAATTGAGCTGGCTGAGGCGGTCGTCTGCTAGGCTACGCATGCACAGAACCCGGCCGAGGGACAAATGTGGGCCACTGCTGACAGCAGATGGTTCCTTCTGGATAGAACCGAAGTCGGTGGGGAAGACCGCCATCGATCAGCAGAACAAGTACGGTGGTGCCCTTGAGGTAAATTTCAGGGGTAAGAAAACGGAACAGGTGTACAGGTCGCTGGTTTGCTAGTGAAGACGCAGCTGGACTGCATGGCAGGCAGACATTGAATAGCAGCAGGGCAACCTCTCATGCTGTTAACTCATAAGGTGTCATGAGGCGCGATGTGCAGATAGGGGGCGCCCTACTGCTCTCGGGATGGATCACAGAGTGAGCTAATGAGGGGCAGGCAGGTTATTTTAGGTCCATCACATCGCGGTGAGATGTTAGAAAGTGCTGATTAGAAAGTCGGAAAGAGGGGGTGAGGTCAGAACTATTTAATAACGAATTTCAGACTCCAGCAGGACTATTTTAGACTCAATGTGCTGTGAGGCCTCTAATGGGCCGGCATTTCTCATTTGAAGGTGCGAATGAAAAGAATAATTAAAATGAATAATTCTGACTGCTTTACAGACACACACCAATTGACTTGTAATTAGACGGCGTAAATGTCTTTGTGGATTACCGTGCCGGATATTGCAATGGCAGTTATTTTTATTAGGGTCCAAAAAAAGGTATTACCCTTGGCAGGTATTTAACGTGCTTACGCAGTGAGGCCTGGGATATCAGTTACATGCATATGCAGGACCCAGGATTTTTAATCCTGACTTTCTGTAAATTTTTATCCTTTATCGAAGGGGCCGTCAAAATATATCCGTACTGTAAAATGTTTGTGAGCACTGGAAGAAACTTGGGAAAATCTCTGTGAGCGATGGGGCATGTCACATCCTTTTCAAAGTTTAAGGTTTAAGTGTTTGGTTAGTAAAAATTATTCTTGCTCTTCTGTAAAGCAGTGGAGAAATTTGCATACACGGTGGGAAATACAAATATGTAATTGAATTGGCCCTTTTATTGATTCGGGCAGCAGCGCACAACAGGAGACGAGTGAGTGCATAGCAGTGTTTCTTTAAGGTTCTGATTACCGTAGGGCGATTTGCTCCCTGCCGGCTCCACTGCACATGTGCACAGGCCTCGGAGGCTGACCTTTCACTGCACAGGCCTCGGAGGCTGCTCTTTTCGGCGCTGGAGAACCAAATAAGCTCCAGCATCTGCCAGAGATCGGAAAGTGCATGCAGGCGACCATGCCGGCCCGGGGTCATGCGGTCACTGGTTGGACTTGCGTCTCTGTAACTGTCGGCACCAAACCACAACCAATTCTGCTATGTCCTCTTACTTCCAGTAAAGTGTTCTGGGTTCCGTACAGCTGTGTTGAGGCGGTGTTGAGGCGGCAGCAGGTGGGAAAGCTCCCCCCGGCAGTGTGTCAGATCTTCAGTGACGGCTGGTTGTCACTGTTCCAGCACATCTGCAGCAACTACATGTATTTTACAAGTGCACTAGTCCGTAGGGGGCGCCTTGCATCGCGAGAACCAGTCTGACCATTTGGCTTTGAAATTCTATTTTATTGCCTTATAGGCGGACAGTATCATCAGCCTGGAGTATCATGTTTGAAACCTCTTGTATTATTTTTTTTTTGGAAGACTTTCTAGCTGAAGGAAAGAACAACTGTGGGCAGATGAAGGAAACGATTGACAAAACCAGTGGCGCCATTTCAAAGCGTCTTCCTGGGAGGCTTGGCAGATTGAACATCTCCCAGCACCACTCAACATAAATAGTTGATAAAATGGAAAACATATGAATCTGTAATTAAAGCAGGACTTTTAGTTTTCCCAGAGTGTGCTGAGGGCAGCGATCGAAAACAGCAATGGCTTCAAATCTCGCGGTGCCAGATAGGTAAATAAGTCAACCTGGCAGAGACACACAGATGCATCTGTATGTTTTGCTGTTTGGATGTAAAGGTACTAGTTCAAGGTTAGGGTCGGCTTCAGGAATGTCAGGTGTTGCACCCACCTGTCCTGCATGCCCCGCCCCTTGACCTTAAAAGGGCGTGGACTTTTCCAAAACTTCAGTCGCAAAATGACAGTATGATCAGAGCGCGATCAGAAGTGTGCTGAGAGTTTCCAGTGGGGCTGTTTGCATAAAACATCACCAAAGTGCAAATGCAGCAGCTTGGTTTAACTCTGGCTACTGTGAGTCATTACACTGCCTCCCTCGTCCTGGGAGTGAAACGTTAGATAAGTCCGGGAAACACTTACTGATATATCTGCCCAGTAATTAACATTTTTGACACAGACTCCAGAGGAAGGTGGCCTGTTTGGTAAATTATCCTTGTTAAAATAGGTCATCGTTTTCAGTCGAAAGTGTCCCTCTTCACGCAGCCAAAGACCCTGGGATTTATACGAGGTACTTGACATTAATTTCTCTCTTATTGTTTCAAGTGCTTAAATGTCTCTTTAGAACCTGCCAGTGTGAGGAGAGCATCCCGGGAATGTTAGCCCTGCACTCTTTGCCATTTCTGTTACATGTTAAGAGACCAGTATTTTTCCTTAAAAAAAATTCACTACAGAACCCCAGAATCCTCTTCATCACAAAATGGTTTCTGTTGACAACCACAGGTAACTACTCAGCAGGGAGGTCGCAAAGGAGAGGAAAGTTAAGACAATTGTAAGGGCCTCTGAGTGATGGGGGCCAGACAATATTTGGAAGCACATTGGATTGATCTGGGTTGGGGGTGCAGCATGATATGCTTTTATGGGGCCCAGAATCTAACAGCAGCCCCCCCGGTCCAAGGAATAAATCTGGTGTTATTTGCTGTTTACAAGCAACTGACAAGGCATTAAAAGTCCTGAAATCTCGATGTGAGACAAGTGGGGAAGTATCAGTAACATGTTACTGTATATTGACAAACTGAAAAAGCTTCTGACTTACTGTTCATAATGATATTAGTGCAAAGCATTCCCACATACACCATAAACACATTCTGTTCTATATTAAATTTATAATTTTGTCAGGTATACATTCAGATGTATATACTTGCTAAATTAAAGTATTGAAATTGAAAGAGGGTAGGGGGTATCTCAAGGGTGTAAATCATTAATTCACTTTAAATTTCTCGTGTTTGCATATTAATTTTGTATCCTCCCACCTTGACTATTCAGGACCTGTTGTTCTGAACCTGAGATAATGCAGGGGGTGTAATTTGCTGACTGGATTCTGTTTGGAAAAACTTTGTTCGAGGAGGTTTGGAAACCATGAAAATAGTGTATTTGTGGACACAGTGGAGAAGACAGCAGAGGGCTCATGGCCAAGCTGCTCGTTCCCTGTGCCATGAGGCGCTTACATGAACCGGAGACCCATTTTACAGCTCATAGCTTATTAGTAGTACCATTAGATATAGCATAGAGACAGACTGCCACATTGGAGCGAAAAACACTCGAAGTTCATCAGTAGAACATCATGGAGAGCTTGCTGTGAAGGCTGATCATGTACATAACAATGCAAGCAGTTTCGCATGAAAGAACATTTGGAGTTCTGGATATTTACAAAAAATGAAGTCGGACTGAGTACAAACTGGCTTGCGTTATGTCGTTTTTTCCGTTAGTTCTCATCTCTGAAGTTTATGAAAGGGTTGATGTGGCTCTGCTTTCCAGCGGGGACTCGCCTACTGGTATCAGAAGCAATTCTTTGTCGAATATATGGGTCATTATGCCACGTATATGGTGACAAACGTAGCAGATACTTTAACATTTATAAAACATACATAAATTCCATTTGTGTTTCCTCAGTCCATAGTCCTAGTCTCATATATGGCTTAGTGTTTGTTGCATGGTGCTTTACACTGATAATTTTCTCTGGTATTAAGTTAATTGATGTAATATTATACCTGGCCTACTTTGATACTAAATGGGAATCTATTGATTCATGAATATAATTATAATTTAGCCACTCTTGCAGTTGAAATGATGTGACAGAAACCTTAGCAGAGCTCTTTTAAAAGGCTTGAAGAATGGATGTTTTCATTAGACATGGGAATCTGCTTTTAAAACTGCTATGCTCCGCTCGATCTGTGGACACCGATAGTATTTCTGAACAGTTTAATTAAGTCTATTGAGCTTGAATCGGCAGCTTGATGCTATACGGACCTGTAGATGAAGCTCACATCAGTCCTGCTGAAGGCTTGTTAATTGCCCTGATTTTAACTGGAAGTTGTTCGGTAATTGCATCAAGGTTGAGATGCTTTATCTAAAGTAGCCCCTTATTTATTCTGTCTCACTTGGCAGGTATGTTAAATGCCCCTCAGTTTGCCCAAATCATCAGGCAGTATTGACAGACAGGCCCGTGCGTAAATGGCAGCCATTACTCTCTACTTGTCAGGCGAAACCTACAAAGCGACCGTGAATGTGCTTCTACCCGGGTGGTGGACGCAGGCGTGGGATGGATAGTGGTCCGTTCCTCATGACGACCACGAGGTCGGGCAGAAGCACCACCTGAGATGATTCCCTTCCAGACACAATTTGTGTCGGTGGCATTTCCAGACGCTGTTGACTTTTCATGATTTATTGCCCTGTGAAGAAGAGAAAAAAAAAACTGGCGAGGCTAAAGGCCGCTGATAATGTCAGTGGAATCGAACGTATTTGACAGAAGAGTGACAAAAGAAGGCATTTCCATAGCTTTGGGTCCCTCAGCCTTTAGCTGATTGGTTGGGCGAGCTGCTCCAGTAAGAGTGTGTGTGTGTGTGTGTGTGTTTATAAAAATAAAAAATGTCATTTCTTTGATCCGCTGAGCTACTTTCCCTTTGAAAAACGACGGGTCTAATCTGAAAATCATAGAATCTCTTTGAAGTAGAAGGACCCACTTTCTTCTTTGTGCGGCTTGTTATTTATTGACTTTCAAAGCACAGGTTAAGGTAAGAAGTGTTTAACTGTCTTTAATCTATCCGGCACTGACTCATTAGGGCTTATTGCTCTCATTAAGCGCGGTGTGGCCTCACAAGTGCTGCTGCTGTTTCGCATCGTCTTCTCCTTTCTTACAACATTCCACCCTTCCTCCCTGCTCGCCCGGGTCCAGCTGCCTGTCTGCCGCTTCTGCTCTGTAGAGCTCCAGCTTCAGCGTGGCTTGAGAAGCTATAACAGATGTAAGCGACACCCCAGCAGAGAAGGCCAGCCTCCCCCAGACTGTGAATTATGGGTGCCCCCCCCCAGTCAAAGGGGAAATAGGACGGCTTCCCGGAAACCAGCAGAATCCACAGACCTGCTATCGAACGGCTTCATCTGTCTCCTCTGACATGATTGTTCCTCTCTTGTTACTTTATGTTTTAATCAATCAGCTTTGAGTAAAATGGTAATTACACAGGCATCAATAGCAGCAAAAGAGAGCAAGGGGATTATGGACGTACATTAGTGCAATTTGCTATTAAAGTTTCTTTAAGGGCAATCGGGGATGTTGGTGATGGATAATGATAATAATGAATATTTTCAGTCGCTACACTTTAAGAAGCCTGCAAGGCCGCAGCTCCCCCCCCACTTCTTCTCCACAGTCTCAAGGCGACGGGCTGCCAGTCCAGGAAGCCCCAGCTGTTCTCCTCAAGCCAGACACCACTGGAGAGGGTTTTCCAGGTTTTCCTTCAGAGTCTCTTTTGTTGAGCACCCAAGGTGGGAAGATGAGGGTTCTGAGAGCTACAGGAGGTGCTCTGGAAGCTGAGGAAGGCACAGGTCCATGAGGGACACGTCGAATGCCACCATGAGGCGAGGAGGCGGAGATGAAGGACAGAGCTGCTCGCTTGGTGACGAGGCCTCCACACCGATCCTAATAACAAGGACAGGCCTAATGGCACCAGAGAGTCACCAGAGAGTAATAACAACCTTCATGGTAAAGTTTTTAATTACTGTTGACTCCAGCTGCCCTGAGTGCAGCTCCTTGGGAGAGAAAAATGAAACCATTTTTAAAAACAATTATTTCCTGATTGCAGGTCAGCCATCTGGAGTGGGCAGATTCATCTGCGTGTTCCGCTGCTGCGTGCTGGCAGTTGGTGTCTGATGCTCTGATTAAATGATTGTGCGGCTGGAAGCTCTCGCTCCACATGGGCAGAGTGCGTTCTTGTCTCTGACTCCTGCGATGAGGAAGAGCTAATTAGGGGTATTGCTAATTGTCCCAGAGATTCAGCCACTACTGTGTGGAAAATCTTCCACGGCGCCCATCAGACAGGAGATCCACTGATCTGGCAGGATGCGAATTTGGCACCTAGTTTTGGGCATCTAGGTGTGGACTGACCCTCGGCTCGTTAGCTGTCTGTGATCAGGAAGCTCTAGGTGTGGACTGACCCTCGGCTCGTTAGCTGTCTGTGATCAGGAAGCTCTAGGTGTGGACTGACCCTCGGCTCG
>JABFDZ020000002.1:15033519-15046198 GCA_019775955.2 Pollimyrus isidori
GAGCGCATCGGAGCAGGAGCGCTTCGGAGCTGGAGCCCCTCGGAGCCGGAGCCCCTCGGAGCAGGAGCGCATCGGAGCCGGAGCGCTTCGGAGCTGGAGCGCTTCGGAGCTGGAGCACATTGTAGCTGGAGCGCATCGGAGCTGGAGCGCATCGGAGCTGGAGCGCATTGTAGCTGGAGCGCATCGGAGCTGGAGCGCATCGGAGCTGGAGCGCATCGGACCTGGAGCGCATCGGAGCTGGAACACATCGCAGCTGGAGCGCATCGGTGCTGGAGTGCATTGTAGCTGGAGTGCATCGCACCTGGAGCGCATCGGAGCTGGAACACATCGGAGCTGGAGCGCATCGGAGCTGGAACACATCGGAGCTGGAGCGCATCGGTGCTGGTATACATTGGAGCTGGAGCACATCAGCGCTGATGTACATTGGAGCTGGAGCACATCGACTCGGGCAGCGGCTTGCCTGGCCTCAAGAAGTACTCTAACGGTCACCCCCCCACCTCTCTCTTGACCCCACCCCTTTCTCTGGGTGGTGAAGGACAGACGCTCAATCTATTGACATGGAGAGCTGCTTGTTTTCTTTTTAAAACTTCTGACACTGATACTGGGACCCATCAGAGGCACATGTCCAGCTGCAAAAGATACAGAAGTTAGGTTAAGCCTTTTAGCAGAATTAAAGTATAACTGTTTTTATCTGTTTGTGTGGCGCTGAGATGAGGGACGTGTCAGCAGTTAATCACCAATGTATGGAATCACCTACACACCAGACGGAGTGTTCATGACTTATATGAATACAGCATAAAAATATGTACATACACCCGGTGACCAGTTTATTAGGTACACCTGCTCATTAACACAAACAGCCAGCTCCCCCAAACAGCCAATGATATGTCTGCAACTGAGCACGTGCAACACACAGACGGGGTCAAGAGGCTCGCTTTACTGTATCGCTAAACATTACAAAGACTAATATCCTGATATCACTGAACACATTCAAGACTTTTTCAAGAACCAAGGAATGTGGATAATACAACTTTTTATTAAGCACACACACAATGCCCTGTGTCTGATAAGTTGCTGGTTTGATTCCCCTCCCAGTAGATCAGCCACACCACCGAACGGCCCTTGATGTGGAGACTAATGATAATTGTTGAACATGGTCAGTTTGTGAACAGACTTTTAACACAATTGAAAAAAAATTACGTCAGATGAAACATGTGAATTTCACACATATACAATGACACCCTATCACATTTAATGTTGCTATTTGTGATTAATTGTGTTAAAAGTCAATTCAGCAACTGACCAAGGATTGGACAGTGTTAAGGTAATGTGATATATAATTTTTGGTTATTTATCAGCAAAATTGATTGTGGGAGTCTCTTTGGTCAGCAAATTTGATTGCTAATTCTGCTAGCATTGGCCTACATACCTGTCTTTGTTTCCTTTCCCAATGTTGATATAGATTGGACGCCATGCCAGCCACCTCAGTTAACGTTGCTGTCTGCATTCTGCAGTGTGCTTCTTTTCGCTAGATGTCTTATACCAAAATGAAAACTCCTTATAGTTTATATATGCAAACTGGATAATTGCTGGATAACCCTGGATAATTGCTGGATAACCCTGGATAATTGCTTGAAAAGCACTGAAGCTGATATAACAAACTGGGAACGACTCAACGCTACTTGCAGACTGCAGACATACACCATGGGCTCAGGGCAACCTTTCCAGTCACAGGTGTCCAAGTCACATTCAATGTACCTGTGTGCACGACAGGACTGGATGGACTTGTGCCTGGACCCTAGTCCCTGCTGTAATGGTATGCAGAAGGGCTTCTGTGTGCACGACAGGACTGGATGGACTTGGGCCTGGACCATAGTCCCTGCTGTAATGGTATGCAGAAGGGCTTCTCTGAACACACAGTGTGTCTATCCTGCTTTTGGAGACAGATAGGGTCCTACCCAGCACTAGCTAGTTGTCCTTGACATACACTGAGTATATGTTTGCATCAATATTTGGGGCCAATAAAAATAGATGTATTATTACTATTTTAAAAATCACCAGATGTATATAGTTTTTAATAATAATTTCTCTCAATTTCTCTCTGTAAAGCTGTCAGGTACGTCTTGTTATTTCGTTATTGGTAGCTTTTGTGATTTGTTATTTGACAAACTGAGCATTTGACATTGATATATTTAGCCCCTATGCAATTTATCACTATGTGAACATTTCTGATTGTTTCATCATTCCATTGATTGAAATCTGAGCCATAAATTATACAAGGAAGGGTTCTCCTGATTTTCCTGTGGTTACGTTCTATTCAGCATCATTTAAAGCTTATATTTTTTAATGTGTTTGAGGGTACGTCACTGATATCTCGTATGTTGTGTCTGTAGACCTCCGGTGTGTGCTTGAATCTTGTCTGCTCTGATAACTTTATAAGTTATTGTTCTGTAGATACTTGTTTGCTGACTTGATGGATCCCCAATTGATTTTGGCTAATAAGTCTGTTTTGACAGCCTGCTTTTTTCCCCAAAGTCTTGTTTCTTGATTTTGTTTTTTTCCCTTTGCTAATGGCATGTGTTTCTTTGCTCCCTTGAATGCTGTAAACATTACTGACTGCGAGCACTGAGCTGACAGCGTAATAAATCTCATTTAAGCCCACTGCTCTGACACGCCTGTCTGTCTCTCAGATCCCACAAGCTCTGCAAATAAACATTTTCTCTCGCGGGTCGGTCTTCTGATGTAACAAATCAGCAAAGCATCCCCTTTTTTATAACAAGGCGGCGAACAGAGGTGTTTACTTGTCAGAACACAGTCAGAGTTTTGTGGGGTTATGGGCGTATGGGCTGGACCTCGGAGCCAAGATGATCTTCAGTCAGTCCTCAGGACCGAAACGGGTACTCAGTCAATACTCAGGGCAGTAACGGGTACTCAGTCAGTGCTCAGGGTAGTAATGGGTAATCAATCATTGCTCAGGGCACTACCATATACTCAATCAGTGCTCATGGCAGTAATAGGTACTCAATCAGTGAAGGGGCACTAACTTGTACTCAGTTAGTGCTCAGAGCAGTAACAGGTACTTAATCATTGGTCAGGGCAGTGACGGGTACTAAATCATTGGTCAGGGCAGTGACGGGTACTAAATCAGTGGTCAGGGCAGTGACGGGTACTAAATCGGTGGTCAGGGCAGTGACGGGTACTAAATCAGTGGTGAGGGCAGTGACGGGTACTAAGTCAGTGGTCAGGCAGTGACAGGTACTAAATCAGTGGTCAGGGCAGTAAAAGGGACCCAACCAGTGTTCATGGCAGATGGTATTGGTGATGGGTGATAAGCAGATAGTTGGTCCTATAGTAAACGTTTTAAGGAAAACATCTTAAGGTTGCTTTATGCAGATCAGATTTTAGTTACGGGTGATTAAAACTGCTTGTCAGGCTAGTCAGTTTAAAGGTTATAATCCTACAGTAAGGCCCATGAATGATCTTTTACCAAAACAATAGCCTGTCGAACGTAGCGGTATTTGGGATAATAAATGGCAGGTATTTTCTTTAACTAAATGCACTTCCAAACAGCATTCCTTTTATACAAATAGTTATTCAATCCGGAGGTGTATGGAGTGTGGAATCCAGATGGGATATCTGGTGCCATAAATGGCAACAATTAGTCCCTTTAATGATGCAGCATGTTTCGTAATTAACCACAAATGACAAGTAGACAAATTTAATTTTTTGTGACAGAAAAAATGGTTATTTATGTATAAATTGGGCTAAATGTAGGGTGACCTTGTGATTTGATCTTACTGCGCTGTACTTTTAAATGCTTTAATCCCATTCATACAAAGTTGGGGTTCTTGGGGAGCTCACTGACACAAGAGTGGAATTGCGTAAACAGAGAAATTATTTTTGCATTTTAATTTCTCCATTGAAAAAAAAATCCCCTGTTTCTTTCTCATTGTGACTCTAGGACTGGCACCGGATGATATTCTTTTTTACGTTTTGTGGGGTTTTTTTGGGTCATTGGATGCTTTCCCTCAGTTATTCTTTGGGTGGCGCTGTTGCCATCTGCTTCCACAGGCATGGGGCAGAATCCAGGCCTGATCGTTCCTTACGTCTTTTCATTTAGGCCTCTTGTTGCTTCCTGCTGCAGCTCAGCGACATGACGATCACCAACACAGCTACTGCAGCTAATCCTTCTTGCTGTCATGCTATTCCATGTGTGTATAACAGTCCTGCGATACCTAGGATGGTCTCTGGATCTCCTCAGCTTGCTTTGGGCTGCTGGGCTATTGGAACATACGTGTGGGTGACCACCTCTCTCTCAGAGGCTTGGAGAGCATAATGAATGACACCTTTGAAGCTCCCCTCTCTATTTTTAAAAATTACCTGCGACTGGCTTATTGTAGAGGCTGCAGGCTTAAGCACCATCTATCCAGAGCCTCTCTGGGGCGCTCTAGCAGGTGAAGAGCTGGACTTCTATCCGAGAGGTTCTCCTACATGTGTAAAACATCCAAAGCAATACAAATTTTGCTGAAGCAATTCAAATGAGGCACTTTGCTCAAAGGCACTACAGCCAACTACCTTCAGGTTGACTCTGTGTCCTCACCAATGCTGTAATAAGCATAAATGTAGCACAGTGGTGCCTGAACAGTGCAGTAAAATGTACTGTACCTTTTGTTTAGAATGTTATTTTCATGTTGCTCTTTGATGTTGGAGAATTCAGAAGTCTCACTGAACTTTGCAGTGTTTTTGCACACATATTATCCGCGAACATAGTTAAAAGCCAGCTACCTAAAAATAAAAAATCCAGAGCATGTTTTGGGCTCCTGTCTAATGGGAACTGTTCGGCAACACTTTACATGAATCAGTCTACATAAGGGTGACGTGTAACTATCATAAGAATGACACATTATTGATGTCTATGACTTGTGTCATAATATGTCATTCAGTTCCAAAGAACAGTAATAAACATCAATAATGTATCATTAATGTTCATGACATGTGGCAAGTCATTCTTATTATGGCTACATGTCACCCTTATGTAGACTGCTTCAAGTAAAGTGTTAGCAACTGTTCTTTTTGGATTGTAACATAACAAAACGTTCAGCATCAGTTAGGTAATCTGTGGCTTCACAGTTTCACTTGATTTTGCACAGACTTGTCAAAAGGGACCAACAGGTGTGCTTCTTAGTCATCCTGCCGTTCCTCACCAGCCATGCTGAACACAGCCAGAAGGATCCTCAAACTGAATGAATGGTAAGAAATGCTGGAAATATAAACAGGATATTATGTCTCCAATTGTACTTGTAACACGGATATTTCATGAAAAAACATATTCAGTGCCTGTTCTCTTGCCTCTTCCCTCTGTATAATTCACCAGAGGGAGAATACAAAGAAGGATCAAAAGAGCACACCGGGTCTGACGCTGAACTTCCGAGCGTGAGATACGTGGCTGCCGGAACAGTCCGGAACATCTTCCCACAACTTCCTGGTTACATGTCATCACTGCAGGTTCCCTTTCAGCCTGTTTAAACCACTGAACGGCCCAATCAGGCACGGCCCAATCAGGCGCGGCCCAATCAGGCACGGCCCAATCAGGCACGGCCCAATCATTTTTATTTTAGTTTAATACATGTGCGCTTAAGTTCATGAATGAGTGATTGATTTACAATATAGCCTAATTTATTACTGCCTTGTCATTCTCCACAATGGTGAATATCGGTAATAGCAGTTACCAAATAAGGGTGCAGTGCTGGAAAGGCTGTACATCAACCTTATTTACATCGCAAAACTCTGTCAGGCCCTCACTAGTTCACAGCCTGTCACATTAGAATTCTTCTTCAGTCTTTTACAGTCGTCCAAGTTTCTCAAACAATATTTCCTCGCATCCTTTGTGTAATTATAAAGGCTTTGTGCTCTTGACAGCTATTCTGTTAAATATTTGCCCCAGTGCCATCGCGAAGCTGACACACTTCAGTGCGGGATTTAAAATCAACGTTTAAGCGAGAGAGTAAAAGAAAGGGGCCTGTTAGGCGGGGGAAGCGGCAGATGCTGTGAGTCGCGTTAATCGCGGAGATCACATCTCCACGCCTGGGAGAGTGACGGCCAACCACACTCTGCTGTCTCCCACTCGCTGAGAGCCCTTTAAAGGGGGCTATCGCCAGGCTCAGTCTCCATGCCGAGACCGTGCCTCTCAGCGTTCAGGCCGGGCCAGGCAGAACCGCCAGAGGGCCGTGCTCACGCGCTCCAGATTACGGGCTTAGCGAGAAAGTTTGCAGCTGGGATCTGACCTGACGGCGCAGGAGGACAGGAATCAGAGGGGGCTTCACCAGCCTAAGAGTGAAACTACTTTAGTGACTGTAAAAAAACCTCACAAATGCACACACACACACACACACACACACACACACACACACACACACACACACAAGCACACGCACACACACACACACACACACACACACACACACACACACACACACACACACACACATGCACACGCACACACACACACACACACACACAGACACAGACACAGACACAGACACACACACACACACACACACATTCTCTCTGAGAGTGGCTCTGCTGAGTACCGTGCTGGTTTTATTTTTTTATAAAATGTGTTAACGGGCACAGAACCCAACGGCAGCCAGCCCCCAATCCCGGGTCACAGCTGGGGCTGTGCTCTTGAGGAAGCGTCTAAATCAAACCAGGGGACATGCCCATATTAAAACGAGCCCGATGTAAGCCACCCCAACCCCAGCTAAGATAAGATTTTACACAACATTAAAAAGAAACACACAATCGCACATAAATGAATAAGTTAAGGCCTGCATCGCATAGATGGCTATTGCTGTTTTTCCAGGATGACACTCTTTTTCAGTGAGCGGACAAAGGGCACATACCTTTAATGTATGCACAAGAAGCTTGATGAAGGCTTAAAAGTTCCAAATGTCTTGGGAGGGCATGAACTCCTGAAGTTAAAGTATCTCTATATAAATGCAGGAGTTGGGCCACGGGAGCAAAAATATGTAGCGCAGTCCCTGGAGGCGTAATGTTTGTGCTGGCGGGGTCCCGGGCATGACCGTCCGCTGGGCCCGAGGTCAAACGGAGCTCTGTCATACATGTGCTATTAGCAAGGGACGCCAAGCCGTAATTAGGCAATGAGATAAGCATACTCCTTCCTGGTAAACACACTGCGTGGCATGATGATAACCATTTCACTTTCAGGATAATTATGTGTTTTGAACAGCGCCCTTCCCCCTTCTTATCGCGGGCTCCTACGCGTTAAGGCAGCGTTCTGACAGGCTAATCCGGAGCGCTAATGGAGGCTCTGGGCAGGCCCCGAGCCGCGCGTGGGGAACATGAGCCGCGTCGGAACGCCTGCTTCTCTGGTTCCTGGTCCGCGTTCGGCCTTCGGTGGCTGCTTCCTGTGCTTTAATCAAAGTTGGAAATAAATCGCTGTATTCACAGCCATTTTGCATGAAGATAAACGTCTTGATTATCTGTAAATGCCTCAGCCCCTCCTGCACTGGGCACTGCCACTGTCCCGGAGGTGAGACAATGGCGCTAACCGTGCTGCCACGTACCATGCTGTCACGTACTGTGCCACCCCAATCATTTTTTTCTGTAAATTTTTACCATTATTCCACAAATAGGGAGCCAAAATTAGTAATACAATACTGCATACAATGTTCTTTAAATCTTTCAAATTTATTATTATCAGGTAAAGTAAAAGAAGTTTAATGGTCAAAACCCCCTAAAGTCACAGAAGTCGTATTTTCCAGATTCTGATTGACACCGAGAACCTTCCTTCCTAGTTCCTGGTCCCCAAGTGGCTTCGATGAGGGAAAGATGTGAGCAGTAGCCAGTCGCGAAATATCACTCCTCTGGCAAAAATAGGTATGTCTTGCACATGGAATATCATTAAAAGAAATTTTATTCCCGAGGTTGTACAGAATCCAATGATTTACAGTTGTGTCCTAAATACCCCCAGGTAATGTCCTAAATACCCCCAGGTAATGTCCTAAATACCCCCAGGTAATGTCCTCAATACCCCCAGGTAATGTCCTAAATACCCCGAGGTAATGCCCTAAATACCCCCAGGTAATGTCCTAAATACCCCCAGGTAATCACTCGGAAATTAATTGCTAAACAAGTTATAATTTCAACATTCTACGTATATTTTTAAAGGCGGGGTTACCAATTGTGATCACCAGGCTGGCATCAATTCGAGACAAATCTGCACACAGTCGCATGCATTTACATGAATGTAACAGTTTCATTACATTTAAATAGTCTGTAGGGTTTGCAAAGTACCCCAAGGCTTTTGATGTTGCAAAGTTCAAGTTTATAATAATAAGGTAATAAGGTAATAATACAGATTTGCAATAAGACTTCTTGCGTGAGCTTCAGAGTCTGAAATCGTGAGTGTTACGCCTGATGCGTCACAGTCTAATAGAACAAATAATTTCATTGTCATTTTGTGTAAGAGCACTTCATACATTCATACCAGTAAGCCTATCACAACCCCATCCATGGAAAAGGAGTTTGAGGAGCAACATAAACCTAATATAAATTGTTAGAACAATTATCTTACAATCATGAAAATATAAAGTACATTTCACACAGTAGTACATATAATAATAATAATAATAATAATAATAACTGATACTTTAATAAATCCTGTCCGGAAATTCTCTTTACCCCTTCCTGTGGCCATGAAGGGCAGCCACCTGTTGGGCTGCTTAGGGAGCTGGGGGTTGAGGGCCTTGCTCAAGGACCCACAGACATTTCGAGGCCGGACCATTTGAGTGCATACCGGGATGGTATGTAGGGTCAATATATGCATCTACCATCTATCATAGGGGTGCCCAACTCCAGTCCTGGAGGACCAGAGCCCTGCACATCTTTGGGTTTCCCCTCATTTAACACACCTGATTCAACTCCATTTGCTAATTACCACACAGCTGTTGAGCTGAATCATTTGTGGTGGAACAGGGAAAGAACTAAGATACACAGGGCTCCGGCCCCCCAGGACTGCAGTTTGACACCCCTGATCTAGAAAATAAATATATTTTATAATTATTTATGTTTTGGCAGATTAAATGATATTTATGTGTCATGTCATTACATTGAATTTCTTTAAACTGAAATTAAATTCTTTCTGTCATTCGAATACAAATTCCAGTTTACAGGATGTGGCCAATTCAATTCAAATTCTAATTCATACATGTAATGGGGGAGCAATTAATACATTCTAAGTCATTAATGGAATGGGGGAACAATTCATAAATTCATTAATGGAATGGGAGAACAATTCATGAATTCTAAATCATTGATGGAATGGGGGAACAATTCATA
Source organism: Pollimyrus isidori (assembly GCA_019775955.2). NCBI lineage: Eukaryota > Metazoa > Chordata > Actinopteri > Osteoglossiformes > Mormyridae > Pollimyrus > Pollimyrus isidori. The sequence continues at coordinate 15,042,880 of JABFDZ020000002.1, forward strand.
AATTCTAATTCATTAATGGAATGGGGGTACAATTAATAAATTCTAAATATCCCTCATACATAATGAACTAACTTGCTATGAGTTCAGTCACATCCTTTGAGTTGGGAAGGTGAACCACCTGTTATGACCAGCAGTGACAAAGAACTGTGCAGCTCAGCAGAAGACAGCATTTCAGACAATGTAGTCTGGCGAAATTGGTTTGTCTAAATTCTGTTTTGCTTGTGGGCTTGAACCCCTTGGACCAACTCAGCAGTGAGCAATTCATAGAGCAATACAAGCTGGTCTGGGGTGAAATAGCAAGCCTCGCTGGTATAGTGCAGGATAAACTGAAAAGAGGAACACACTGGAATCTTGCCATTAGTGCACCTTGCAGCTTCTGACAGCTCTCTGCTTCTGCACCTCTGGTGAATTCTTGCAATTTTTGCAGGCCTACAGATGCACTGTGCTGTGTTTTTCATTTGTGAATATATCGATCACATTTCTATTTCACTGTACGCACAACCACATAGACGTTTTAGCTTCAGCAGTTGCCTTCTGTGACCCTACAACTGGTTTTCATGCCATTGCAGGCATTTTAATTGCAGTGGATGGAAGCTCAACCCTATTCACGGTGTGTTGGTGGCTGGTTATTGAGAGACTTCAGTTATGCTCTTAACAAATTCCTGCTCACTTTAGTGATGAATCCCCACACCACAGCTGAGGAGAGGTATAGCACCCCACACCACAGCTGAGGAGAGGTATAGCACCCCACACCATGGCTGAGGAGAGGTATAGCACCCCACACCAAACGACACACAGCTGAGGAGAGGTATAGCACCCCACACCACAGCTGAGAAGAGGTATAGCACCCCACACCACAGCTGAGGAGAGGTATAGCACCCCACACCACAGCTGAGGAGAGGTATAGCACCCCACACCAAACGACACACAGCTGTGGAGTGTGCTTTGGGCAGCTGCAGGATGCGATTCTAGTGCTAGCACAAGCCCTTGGGAGCTGTAAGACTGTCCTCAGAATGCTGCTATGTTGGAATTGTAGTGTGTGCTATTCTGCACAACACTGAAGTGATTTTTATGTTAAAATATTGTTTTGGTCACCTACTTAATTGATTGTTTTAATGATTATTTTGAAAAATGATACTTCCCGTTCCCAGTACTGCTGGCCACTATTTTATTTTCCAAGAAAGCAACATCACATTTTGAGCCCAATTTATATATTTTCTGCAAATTGGTTAATTTATTTTGGTTTTGATTTTGGCCGCTTTTGTCTGTTTTTATTGGATTTTTTTACATTTTCATATGTCTGATGTGACAATTATATAATATATTTCATCAGTGAAATACATGGGATTGATGTCCCTGTTATGTTGGTTTTTCTTACACAGAGGCTGGGGAGGAGCCAGCCAAGGTCTACTTAAAGTTTGTTAATTGTGGAACAACAAAGGGTTTTGGGCAACGCTTGCAAATCTTGATTGTTCTTTACCTATGTCGATGGTTACTAGGAAATGCAGCCATAATTAGCTACCCTGGAAGCACAATCGACAGTTTAGACAATAAGGTTATATAACTTGAGTCCGTCTTCAAACTAATTTTAAAAATAAGAGAAAGTTTAATTTGTCAAGGAGGTTTGTGAAAATGACCCACATACTTCCGTTTGTGTTAATTATGCATTCATTTGGGGATTCATGGTATAAATATTTATAATTATGTTTTAATACTGGGTATGATTAATCACAGAAAACTGTGCAAATCAACATTACTGACACGTCTACAAATTCTGAACATTTTCGCTCTAATTGTGTGTTAATGTAGTTCATCCTAAATATTATTCATATTATTACATTAATTATTACACATATTTTTTGCATTCTTGTGTACTTTCAAATTCTCTAAACATGGGATCTGATTTTACTATTAAACACATGTATTTGTTTTGCATTTGACACAACTTTAAATTATAGTATTTGTTTTAATTTAAATTAAAATATTTTATTTCAGTAGCAGCTAACAAGATTTAAGTTTCTGTTTCAATGGAGATAAACTTGTTTGACGTTGCATTCTTACCATGGTGAAAAAAACTGCTCTCCCTCTTAAAACTATAGATAGTGGCATTGTTGTTTTAACTAATGTGCAAGTACTTAGTAAATGACATATTTAACAAAGGTTGTGGTTGTAGTGCAAACTGAGCACTAAATCCCCATAAAACAGGTGTAACCGCACCCCTGAAAATACATTAGATCCACATCCACAAAATGATCATCTTTCATTCATAAAATGCATTTGGCAACTAAATAAATTTACTCTGTGTATAAAATGACTCTCTTTTTATTCCATTTTTATATACTTTCCACAAAATGCAAGGTGCTGACATTATCTTCATACACAAAGTTTAACCTTCCTATTGATATCTGTACATTAAAGAAAGTGATCATCTTCATGCTGTTGTGGACAGAATGTAACTGGTTTGGCTTTCTATGGACAAAGTGCAGCAAGGCGTTACTTTATTTCATTATCAAATATTCTTTTTGTGGCACATAATGTACTTGATGCAAAAAAATGAGCGCTTGACACTTGGCATCCCATAAATCACAGCCACCCATTTTATGCCTTATCTGCCCCTGCTGTAAAGACTGAGAAAATTTCTAAACATGCGACAAAATGAATTCTTACATCATGTTCATTTTATTTAGTATTAATTATAACATTTGTGTTTATTACCAGTGCTTCATAGTTACACATTATCATTATGCGATAATGAATTGTCTGCCACAGTTTGGAAATTAGTCTTGGAATATATTGTTCTCTGTTGTTTAATGTGGGCTTCTGGCCAAAGATTATGCAAATTTAAACAATAAAGCTTGTCAGATTATAGATGTTTTTGGAGCACAGAACTGTTTGTTTCTCGTCATCGTCGTAAATTCAGCCTCTTCTATTTATTAGAAATTTGCAGCTTCTGAGCATGTTTTTGAATGAAAATGCAAAGTCACGCTTCCAGGTGGCAGATGTACCACTGCAAAGTCAGGCCAAGGCCTGCGAAAACACTGGAGCCCGTCTGCGGTCTTGTGGCTTTAAAACTGATGAAGATGTTTAGATATTACCCGCCCAGATTCCTTTGTGGGCGCATACTCGTTTAACAAGTGCTAACTTATTTTCTCTTTGGAATGAAACTGTAATAGATATTTCATCGTATTGTGGTTCATAGTCCCAGATGTGTAAATTCATATGTGCCTGTAAGTGTAGCATGACCCCTTGATGACGTTCTCCAGTGAAGATGCTCCTTCTTCATCCATCCTCTGTAAGTGTAGCATGGCCCCTTGATGAC
>JABFDZ020000002.1:15105817-15117553 GCA_019775955.2 Pollimyrus isidori
GGGCAATGGGCTCTCCCTGGGCAACAGGCTCTCCCTGGGCACTGGGCTCTCCCTGGGCAATGGGCTCTCCCTGGGCAACAGGCTCTCCCTGGGCACTGGGCTATCCCTGGGCAATGGGCTCTCCCTTGGCAATGGGCTCTCCCTAGGCATTGGGTTCTCCCTGGGCAACAGGCTCTCCCTGGGTACTGGGCTATCCCTGGGCAACAGGCTCTCCCTGGGCACTGAGTTATCCCTGGGCAATGGGCTCTCCCTGGGCACTGGGCTATCCCTGGGCAACAGGCTCTCCCTGGGCACTGAGTTATCCCTGGGCAATGGGCTCTCCCTTGGCAATGGGCTCTCCTCTGGGAAGATGGTGTTGCAGAAGGCAGTGCTATCGTTCGGCAACCTGAGTTTGAGCCCCGCTTCCTCCTGACCCCATCAAAGTGTCCTTGAGGAAAACGCTGAACCCCAAATTGCTGCCGGTGTGCAGGTTGGCACCTTGCATGGCAGCCTTCGCCACCGGTGTGTGAATGTGTGTATGGATGGGTGAATGTGAGGCATAAATTGTAAAGCGCTTTGAATACTCGGCAGAGTAGAAAAGCGCTATATAAATGCAGTCCATTTACCATCTATATGCAGTGGTCACACCCTCTATCAAACAGAGGTCAGGGAACTTAGGATCTCACCATAAGAATTACCCAGAAACCCTCTCATCAGCCCCCCACCCCCCTGATGAGCAGATGTCATGCAATGGACATGAGGGGAAGCTTTAGCTTCAACACTAATGTAATTATAGCCCCCAAGGTCACTGTGAACAAAGTCAGCCAGCGATCTCCTATCTCACATTCCGCACTACATTCATCATTAATTAGAACGACAAATCATTTCATCCAAACTAATTAGATCTCTGGTTATTAATTACAATGTGGAAAATGAGGAAAAAATATTATGTGCTAATAAAAACAAACTGGATAGACCAGTTCTTCAAAGGCAAAAAGTAAAAAATGGTGGCATTATATCAAGCTTCTAGCCATGTGGAGTATAAATATGTGATAAAAAGGCCATTTTCCCATCCGTGCCTCAGCTCGCAGGGTCTTCCAGGTACAGATCCTCAGCTTGCGGGGTCTTCTGGGTACAGATCCTCAGCTCGCACGGTCTTCCAGGTACAGATCCTCAGCTTGCGGGGTCTTCCAGGTACAGATCCTCAGCTCGCAGGGTCTTCCAGATACAGATCCTCAGCTCACAGGATCTACCAGGTACAGATCCTCAGCTTGCGGGGTCTTCCGGGTACAGATCCTCAGCTCACAGGGTCTTCCAGGTACAGATCCTCAGCTTGCAGGGTCTTCTGGATACAGATCCTCAGCTTGCAGGGTCATCTAGGTACAGATCCTCAGCTCGCAGGGTCTTCCAGGTTCAGATCCTCAGCTCGCAGGGTCTTCCAGGTACAGATCCTCAGCTTGCGGGGTCTTCTGGGTACAGATCCTCAGCTTGCAGGGTCTTCTGGGTACAGATCCTCAGCTTGCAGGGTCATCTAGGTACAGATCCTCAGCTCGCAGGGTCTTCCAGATACAGATCCTCAGCTCGCAGGGTCTTCCAGGTACAGATCCTCAGCTTGCAGGGTCTTCTGGGTACAGATCCTCAGCTTGCGGGGTCTTTCAGATACAGATCCTCAGCTTGCAGGGTCTTCCAGGTACAGATCCTCAGCTTGCGGGGTCTTCCAGATACAGATCCTCAGCTCGCAGGATCTTCCAGATACAGATGCTCAGCTTGCAGGGTGTCCAGGTACAGATCCTCAGCTCGCAGGGTCTTCCAGGTACAGATCCTCAGCTTGCGGGGTCTTCTGGGTACAGATCCTCAGCTCGCAGGGTCTTCCAGATACAGATCCTCAGCTCACAGGGTCTACCAGGTACAGATCCTCAGCTTGCGGGGTCTTCCGGGTACAGATCCTCAGCTCACAGGGTCTTCCAGGTACAGATCCTCAGCTTGCAGGGTCTTCTGGATACAGATCCTCAGCTTGCAGGGTCATCTAGGTACAGATCCTCAGCTCGCAGGGTCTTCCAGGTTCAGATCCTCAGCTCGCAGGGTCTTCCAGGTACAGATCCTCAGCTTGCGGGGTCTTCTGGGTACAGATCCTCAGCTTGCAGGGTCTTCTGGGTACAGATCCTCAGCTTGCAGGGTCATCTAGGTACAGATCCTCAGCTCGTAGGGTCTTCCAGGTTCAGATCCTCAGCTCGCAGGGTCTACCATGTACAGATCCTCAGCCTGCGGGGTCTTCCGGGTACAGATCCTCCGCTCGCAGGGTCTTCCAGGTACAGATCCTCAGCTTGTGGGGTCTTCTGGGTACAGATCCTCAGCTCGCAGGGTCTTCCAGATACAGATCCTCAGCTTGCGGGGTCTTCCGGGTACAGATCCTCAGCTCACGGGGTCGTCCAGGTACAGATCCTCAGCTCACAGGGTCTTCCGAGTTCAGATCATCAGCTTGCGGGGTCTTCCAGGTACAGATCCTCAGGTCACGGGGTCTTCCAGGTACAGATCGTAAGCTCGCAGGAGCTTCTGGGTACAGATCCTCAGGTCGCGGGGTCTTCCAGGTACAGATCGTAAGCTCGCAGGAGCTTCTGGGTACAGATCCTCAGCTTGCGCGATCTTCCAGGTACAGATCCTCAGGTCGCGGGGTCTTCCAGGTACAGATCGTAAGCTCGCAGGAGCTTCTGGGTACAGATCCTCAGCTTGCGCGATCTTCCAGGTACAGATCCTCAGCTTGCGGGGTCTTCCGGGTACAGATCCTCAGCTCACTGGGTCGTCCATGTTCAGATCCTCAGCTCGCAGGGTCTTCCAGGTACAGATTGTAAGCTCGCAGGAGCTTCCGGGTACAGATCCTCAGCTTGCGCGATTTTCCAGGTACAGATCCTCAGCTCGCAGGATCTTCCGAGTACAGATCCTCAGCTTTTGCCAGCTGCTAGCAGAGCACCTCTCTTTCCTTTCCAGCAGAGGTCGCCTTGCTGTCCGCCAGTTTTGCTGTAACAAAGTCAGATGAAGCACTGCATGGAAATATTCATGCATGGCACCTCCCTGATCTAGCAGCACTCAGCCACTCCCGAAAATCAAACTATGTAACCTTTCTTGCCAAGTTCTTGATGTCCCAGAAACACTAACACTATCTCCTGGACGCATTAATGAGTGCATGCATAATGCATCAGGCTCCGTTGTCAAAGTTTAATCAGTTCTGGAGTCGCTATTCTGAATCAGCAGACAAACGGCTTATTGATCTGCTCTCCAGTCCCTCTGTGGAGCCTCACTGCACCCTCACTGGACCCCACAAGCTTCCTGCAGATGTTTGCTAACTTTCGGTGTCTTGGATGCATAAGTGAAGGGATCTTTCAGAAGCAGCATGTGTGAGAAGGTCTGACTGGCTTTATCTGTGGCTTAAACAACTAGTAGTGTTTTTGATTTCCCAGACATGTATTAGTAGAAAAACTGTCAGGTGAGTCCAGGACCTTCCAGATCAAGGGGGACAAGAGTAGCCTAGTTTCAGAACTACATGTACTCATTTCAGAACCAAATTTCACCTTTCAACATGCTGCAATGTGAGAAACACTTTAATACGGGTCACGTGGTGGTGTCCATTAGCACTGATGGGTAAACATCAACAGGTTTTTACCGCTATGGTGGAGTTTGGCGAGTTGAGAAGTGTTTTATTAAGCCTGTTCCACCAAACATTACAGTGAATTTATTTATTTTAAATAAACACCAGCATGCATTGTAATTAGCCCGCATGTGAATGTTGTCTTCCATATTCACTGATAGTGAATGAATTCACTAGTATCTAGTATTAGATAAAGTCCAGTCTTGCTGAGCTGCCAGAGGCACTTGAGAAGGCAATCTCAGTCAAGTAGGGGAAGACCCAGAGCTGGACCATTTGGTTGGCTGGACTAAGGTGAACTACCTTAAAATGAATGTCGGAAAGACAGAGGAGCAGGTGATGGACTTCAGGCAAAAGCTGTAGGCCTCTGATCACTGTCACGAGCTAAGGAATGGTACAGTGATACAGACACTTTGGCGTCTGCTTTGATAATAGGCTTCACTGCTGTTCCTGGGACACAGACAAATAGCCCTTAAAGACGACAGAATCGTTAGAATCGATACAGCCATGATGACCTCCCATGCCGGAGAATCGCATTGCTTGGCCCTGTAAGGCAGCTGAATGAGACGCTCATGTTTTCTCTGTTTGGTTGGATGTGCCTGTATATACAGTCTTGTGGGTGTATGGAGTATGGGAGTGTGCTTAGCCCTGAGCCGCTGGTAGCATCTCATTACAGTGCTTTAAGGAATATCTCCCTTTTAGAGGATCTGCTGGCTTGCAGGGCGATCTTGTTTCTCACCCACAGTCCTCTATGTATCCTCTGTTACATTATATTAAAGTTCTTTAGCAAATGCTTTCATCCTAAGCAACAAACGTTTTTGAGAACACAGGATCAGATGGTCTCTGGAACAGCTGGGGTTAAGGGCCTTTCTTAGATCCCCGATGGTGAACTCACTCTGAGGTCTGAGCAAGCAATCTTCCAATCACAGGCACAGTGTACTAATCACCTGAGCCACGCGCCACGTAATTGCATTTATAACCATTATACCCACGTGGTTTTCTTGTGACAAAGATGGTAAATGGACTGCATTTATATAGCGCTTTTCTACTCTTCCGAGTACTCAAAGCGCTTTACAATTTATGCCTCACATTCACCCATCCACACACCGGTGGCAGAGGCTTCCATGCAAGGCGCCAACCTGCACACCGGGAGCAATTTGGGGTTTAGTGTCTTGCTCAAGGACACTTTGATGGGGGAGGAAGCAGGGCTCGAACTGGCAACCCTCTGGTTGCCAACCGATAGCACTGCCTTCTGCACCACCATCTTCCCCAAGACACAACATAGGCAGTTCGAGGCGGACGTGCAGACATGAATCCAGCAGGTGGTGTTGCTTAGCTAGACCTAAAGTCGTCAGCCACATTGCTGGATGGATCTACAGCACAGACCATCACATGCTCTTCGGCGGACACGCCTGTACTCTGCACAGTACCCGCTAATGAGCGGATGTGCCTCTCGCCTCATTAATTAGGCACCTCTCATCACCGGCTGCCCAGTCACACCAATGCCAGTACGTTGTGTTGTACCACTTTGAGGTACAGTATCATGGCCTCACTTCCATTATTGTGCTTTGAATAAATGAATAATGCATGGCGTGAGATACATTAACAAGTAAGTAGATTAGGGATTTCAAATTACATCAATATAAGCTTTATGAATTTGCATGAAATAAATTATGAATATTGCATCATTAACTGAGCCTAACCACAGCGTTCTCGTGAAGTACTTCAGCACAGACTGGTTGTGGGTTTGTTTTTAAAAAGCGCAGCATTTGAGGATTGATTTATGAATGATTTATGGAGAGTCAGATGCGGCTCTTAAATGGAAGTGCTTAACATTAGCCTAACGTTGTTGTAATGGAGTGCCACGGGGTCAGTGGTGACTAATTCACTCTGACAAGCCGCCTCATCATTGTCAAGCTCCTTCTGCTGGAGCTGACGTGATAAACAATCGGGCCCCTTTCATTAGGTGGCAGGCCTCCTGTGGAATTTCAAACTTCCCTGTAATCGGGCCTCTTTCATTAGGTGGCAGGCCTCCTGTGGAACCTCAGACTTCCCTGTAATCGGGCCCCTGTCATTAGGTGGCAGGCCTCCTGTGGAACCTCAGACTTCCCTGTAATCGGGCCCCTTTCATTAGGTGGCAGGCCCCCTGGGGAAACTCAGACTTCCCTGTAATCGGGTCCCTGTGATTAGGTGGCAGGCCTCCTGTGGAACCTCAGACTTCCCTGTAATCGGGTCCCTGTGATTAGGTGGCCTGCTCCTTGTGGAACCTCAGACTTCCCTGTGATCTCAACAGGTCCACGAGGCTACACTTCCAGCATTGAGATTTTGTCCTTTGACTTGCTTTCCTTTGGGTGCCAAGGGTCCCCCTCACACCTCCCTGGCTGAAACAGGAGCTCAAACCACACCCCCAGCTATGTTTTGGTTTTGTGTTTTCTTCCTGTGATGCGTGATTTTACCCCCCAGTCCAAAGGCATACAGTTTGGCTGTCTGACATTTCTAAGTTGGCCATATTGTGATGGACTGGCCTTAGCCAGGGTGCACCCAGCCTTATGTCCTGTGCTCCGACTATCCACTAAACTCTACTGGAAAAGCAATGGGAATGTGGAGGGATGGAAGAATGTTTTATCTACTTTTTGTTTTCCAGTTATCTACATCTTAGAAGCTGGTCCTTCAGAATTCTGGAACATTTTTCACCCAAAAGGAAGGCCTTTGATTCAGGCTGTGACCCAAACATGTCTTCAGCTGATCCTGGATATTCATTTTACATTCATGAGCAGACGGTCTTCTTCGGTGAATGTTCTTGCATTAACAGAGATGTGCATAAGAGATCCTGGCAGGACCAATGACTGGTTCCAGAACCCCCAGTCGGCCAAAGGTTTGCGTTATCATTACCATTGCCGTAGAGTCTCTGCGAGACGCAGCCACATCGCCTGCCATCGTTGGCACTGGCCCGCATCGCTAATTGCTAACTCCGGTGTTATTTCCGCTAATTGGGGGAGACTTGGCCGCCAAGGGCTGCTTCTGAGGGCCTGGGACTTGTGCGTGGGCCGGCTGCTGGCCCCACTCCAGCCACAGATTAGCAGATCGGGTGAGAATAGGGCCCACTTCCCCAGGCAAATTGTGGTTGGATCTTGGAGAGATGATGCTTCATGGAACAGGTAGCTTGCAATGGTGGTAATATATATTTTAAGGAGCCGTAGGGAGGGGGCTGGGTCTGCTCCAGCTGGGGAGCGGGCAGCACTCCTGGTTATGTGTGCTTTTAATGAACACCCGGGAAAAGAAGCTCCGCGGTGCTGGCTAAGCGTAGTGCGGACAAATAATGAGGCGAAGCCTGCTTCTGAGCTCCAGGGCCAGAGTTTGCTGGGATATTTTTTGTTCAACAGCAAGAATAGGAGAGAAGTTACTCTGCAGGATTTTTCTGTGGGCAAATCCCCTACCTGCATTAGCCTGCAGATGAAAACGGGCTAAATCGCTCAACGTGGGCATTTCCTTGAACGACCAGGCTCTCCTCCGGCAGTGTAATATTGACCTTCATTAGCCCCACACGGAGGCGCAACAGGAAAATCCCAGTAAAATATTACAGCTGCCTGCTTACAATCCCCATTCCACAGGAGCATTGATTTTAACTCGGAGCAGCTGCGTTCTACAAATTTGTGAGCAGGGCGGGAACATGGTGGAACAAGGGGGCGGCTGCCTTGTCTAATCGAGCGCAGGAGCGCGTGGCTCAGCGGGGGCTTGGCACGGGAAAAGCAGCTCTCAATCCTAGCGATGGAGGGGGTCCCATTACAGTATAGCCAATTAATGTGACGATGGCTTCACGCCTGGGATTTATGAAGAGGCGTGCAGGTAGGACTGGGGGACAGGGGCAAGCTGTCAGAAGGCGGTAATGATACCTGTGTTTAGCCTGTCACACGTCTTCCGCTGCTAATGAGCTTCAGATGGGCTCCGCCAGGCGGGCACTAAAGTGGAGATGACAGAAATCCTATCAAACAGTCCCTCAGAGTTGCAACTGTGATTTATTTATACCGCTACACATATCGGTTAGCAGAAACATAGGCCGCCCCAAGAACAGCAGCCGTGGGTTTGAGTGTGAGCCTCAGGAGCCAGTGCCTGCCGGTCGAGGGATGACAGGAGGCCTGCTGGTCGAGGGATGACAGGAGGCCTGCCGGTCGAGGGATGACAGGAGGCCTGCCGGTCGAGGGGGCACTCAGAGGGATTCCTGCATAGTCTCCCAAACACCACTGATGTTTATGTATCCAATACAAGTTGACTTGGAATGGAAAAAAAGGTATTTCCATTGCATCATTTTTCTGCATTTTATGAAAGATGAAAATGAAAAAATGTGAGTTGTCCCCGATGTCCTTAATCGGGGCGGAGAAACGTGAGGTGACGCCTTGGCCCTCTTATCGCGGCAGATCCATCTCCACCACATGCCGGAGCCAGGAGATGAAAGTCCTGCTGGCTGCGGCTTGTTCAGTTGTGTGCCGGAGTCACATGACACCCGCCAGGCCTCTGTGCACAGACTCAAGGCTCTTTTCACTTGCCTTGAAGCAGTATTGTTTTCATAGTAGATCCACTGAAAAATAATGGGCTTGTTGATTACTCTTCTTAAGAATATTTTAAAATGAGCATTATTGAGGAGGAATATATTTTACAAAAAGATCCATGAAATGAAACCTATCAAACAGGGCTTTGGTTTAATTTCACCCTTGCTTATCTTTAGACATGGAAGTGAGCCTTTATTAGATGTTTGTTTGGAAGTGCAACCCTTCTTATGTGTAAAAAGAACCACAGCACATCCTATGTTCAACTTGAGTGGAGAAAGTGCTTGATTTCTTTATCAATGGCAAGCAGATGAGGTGAAATTAGCAGCCTGAAATTGCCAGGCAGGACTTCAGACGGTAATGTGAATCTTCTGGGGACTGAGAGGCACAGCGCCATGCAACTCGGCCTTAGGAACAATTCAGAATGAGAGGCCTCTGGAGGATGAGCCGGGGACCTTGTATGTTTCCTCTTATCGTGTCAGGAGAAGCCTTTAGAAGTAATGAACCCAAAAATACTTACTAATACGTTCATTCATGACAGGTGTAGAAAATAACTGTATCAGGAAGAGCTTTGAAAGGGAGCCTTCAGAAGGTTACATGGATAGCTACTTTTGGGAACATGGCCTATCTGGGCTGGAGATTATCATACTCAGTTACCAAGGGAAGCCAGTGTTGGCTGTGTGTTCAATGGATATGTGTCACCATTCCAAATGACGTGGCATTGCCATGTTCAGGAGGGCAGGGGGGAGGCTGCCCTACGGAGGCTCAGGCATACTACTATCATTGGCTGTCAAGACCCACACCCACACAGGAGCACCTCATCCATGTGGGAGTAATGGTCCTCTGCCAAAGGTGGACTGCACATTTGATATACCGGCCATTTTCCAGATAAAAGTGGTCTGGTGTTTTGTACCTTGTTTTTATGCTCTTTTTATGTTTGTTTTTTGTTGCCTTGCTGCACAACCAACTGCCTTCTGAGGGCAATAAAGTTGAAAGTTCAGTTGAGTTGAACATTTATTTTGGAGGATTCTTGGAAGGCAAAATATCTTGCTCAGCAAAAGTTATTATGGTGAATCCTAGGGTAGGAGAAGCTTATCCTGACGGCTCCTTGGTCCACAAAACCTAGTTTGCTGCAATGTGTAACACAGAGTAGAAGGCCAGTATTTAATCCCAGGCTGTCCCTGAATTCTGCGCTCTGTGGGCTGCACGTAATGATGTCCGATCTCATGTTTGCCTGCTAAGCTTCGCGGCTGTTGGCCATCGCTGCTTGTTGGTATAGCTCGCGCTGCCATATTAAACTGACTTCTGCTTTTCCCTGGCAAACACTAAACAGCCTGACCATTTCCCATCATTAGATGAAGTTCTGCATGGGGCCTGGTTTTACATGGTGAAGCTGCTCGGGGTACTAATTAAGCTCATTACCCAGAATCCCATAAGCAGAAGTGGAAAGTAACGAAGTACAAATACTCTGTTACTGTACTTAAGTAGATTTTTAGAGTTTCTGTACTTTACTTGACTATGTATTTTTGTGTAAACTCACTTACTACGTACATTTTAGGATGAATAGCTGTACTTTCTACTATTTACATTTTCAAATCAGACTTGTTACTCTTGTTTTGTTTAATTTAATTAATGTTTTTAGGGCATTTTGCCATGCATTTTACCTATTCTGAATCCAGACAACTTGACTGATTGGTTGAGGCTTAAAACATTTTTAAATAAGTACAAAAAAGTCAGTCACATTGGTGCATTTGTGCTTGTGCATGACGCACAACCTGATAGACACGATAAAGCGAGTAAGAGAGAGATGAAAACCAGGTGGCTATGGCAAGCCATTTTAACATTTAATCAAGTCACACTCCAGTCCGTAATGAAATTCCAGATATTCTCAATAGCTTTTCTTCTATTCGAAATTGTATTCTTAATAGTGAAAAAGAGCAATTCAGAAATCAACAATGGCAATCTTTCGGATATTCAAAATTATATTATGGATATCTAAAATGCTGGTATCCTTTCGGATATCTAAAAGTAAAATTATGGCTAGTAACAATTGGATTGTAGATATCTGAAATGGGAGTTTTTCCTAGAAAATCATTTAATTGCAGATATCCATAATTAAGATTATGGACATTTGAAATATAATTGTGGATATCTGAAATTAAAAGCCACGAATGGCAAAAGTAACGTGATTTCTCCTCCTTGTGGATATTTGAAATGACAGTTGTGGATAGGAAGAATGTCATTGTCGATATCTGAAACGCTCTTTTTGACAAGGAAGAATTGAATTTTAGAGATTTGCGATACATATCCAGTCTAGCCATTAAATGTTAAAACGGCTTGCCATAAACCTTAACTGTGTGCGAGAGACTGTTCAGCACAGCCCGATTAATATTTACACCAAAAAAGGCATGTGTTGATTCCTAGAACTTTGAAAATCAGCTTCTTTTGAAGCTAAACAGAGGGTTCTTGTAGTCCTGTGGTATGTACCCGAGTTCTTCTGGCTAACACAAACACTTAATATATTTGCATACAAATAATGTTTTTTGAACACCATGCACATTGAGTTAGTAATCCCTCCATCTTTTACACTACTATAATATTATTTGCATGATGTTTTTAGGAAAAAAGGCAATTGTCATGTAAAATGATGGTAATGGCCAATTGAGCTTTAAGTATCTTTGTGGCTTTGTTGGTCTCTGCTTGTGTTCTTCCATGGAGTCCAGTCAGCTTTGCCCTAAAATGGTAGTTTTATCCTTTGCAAGGGAACTTTATACTTTTATACTTTTAGTATGTTTAAGAGGCTGTACTTTTCACTTAAAAAAATGAAGTCAATACTTTCTTAACTTTTAGTGCAAATTGGAAATGCTTTATTATTATTATTATTTTATTTTAAAACTATAATATTCTAGAGAAATCTTTACTACACCCTTTTGTTGAGGATGCCAAGCATTGTGGTGCCAAAAAAAAAAAATAAAAACATTTGAAAAGACTTATGTTTACTGTCATAGTTAGGCACAGTTGGGTGCATAAACTGCAGATCATATGAAAATTATATCAAATATATAATATGAAATCATGGGTATCGGAAATGACAAGGACTTAGGTATCGGTTATAGGTATCGGTTTAAATTTTTGATATCGTGCATCCCTACATTTTACTCCTCCCCATAACACAAGGTGGCCTGCACCTGTGTTCAAGCTGAGCAGTGAGGGACAAAGGGAGCCAATTGCCAGCGGTGATGAAGGGAGCTCATGTGGGCCGGGATACAGGGAGCCAAGTGCTGACCAGGAAACAAGGAGCCAAGTGCTGACCAGGAAACAAGGAGCCCAGTGTTGGCTAGGGTACAGGGAGCTTCTGCTAGCCAGGATACAGGGAGCCAAATGCTGACCGGGATACAGGAAGCCCAGTGTTGGCTAGGGTACAGGGAGCTTCTGCTAGCCAGGATACAGGGAGCCAAATGCTGACCAGGATACAGGGAGCCAATTGCTGACCAGAATACAGGGAGCCAATTGCTGACCAGGATACAGGGAGCCAATTGCTGACCGGAATACAGGGAGCCCAGTGTTGGCTAG
>JABFDZ020000002.1:15162411-15172783 GCA_019775955.2 Pollimyrus isidori
CGGAAAGAGGCAGTCTCATGTGCAGCACAAACTGTACAACGGCAGGCCGGAAAGAGGCAGTCTCATGTGCAGCACAATCTGTAAAATGGCAGGCCAGAAAGCTGGTATTTTGCCACTGATTTGCTGCTAGCCTTCAAAGTGGCGATCAACCTTGCGTAACAAAAGCCAGGCGAGGGAGGGGGCTGGTTGGGGGGTGCGGAGTGATAATTGAAATGGATTACGCCACCCGCTCAAATGGATCTCACATATGTGGTGGTCTTGGCAGCGATGGCAGGCGAGTGATCAAAGCCATCCGGGGGATTAAACCAAGGTGACAGTTCAGGGTTCCCTGAGTATCCCGCTCCCAAGGATATGTTGTAGGCTGGCTCCCGCCTCGCAGCAAATTGGGGAGCTGCGGAAGAGCCACTCCAGAGGATAGGAGACGTGTGAGGTGCAGGTTTGCACAGCCAACGTGTGCTCAGGCGGCAATACCCACCAGCGAGGGGGCAGGTCCCCTCCGAGGGCAACCAACCTGCCGGAGCTCTGTGTTGGGGACTGGGTGCCCACAGAAAGGCAGGGCCATTATAGTTTGCAGGCTGTTATGTGTCTTCATGCCAGCTTCTCGGGGAGTGGGACAGGGTAGCGACAGGGATGGCGCCACCTTCGGGGCTCTGGCAGATTAACCCAGTTAATCTGTGGCTCCTCCCTTCGACTGGCAGACGACTATCTAATTTGTTTACATTGGCTTCCCCCCCAATGCACAAGACCTGACAGAAGCTAATGCCTGCAGGGGGCGCGGGAGGCCTCTTCCTGCCCCCATGCTGTCCTCCTCCTGCCCTGCCCCCCCGTGGCCCAGCCCTCACACTTCCTTTAAATGTTGAGAGCAGCACTACCCGTCAGGGTGTGTCGTTCTGTCACAGACGCTGGGGCAGTCGCCCCGGAGACTGGCGTTGTCCCATCTGGGCTAGCCTAGCACGCCGCTGAGCTAATTTGGCCTTGAAGGATATAGGCTTCTACTTGACGCTAATTAGGAAGGAGGAGAATGGAGCACCTGTTGGTGGGGGCTGGGGGGGAGGCTGACTTTTCAGAAAATGCCAGCGATTGTTTGTCCTCCCCTGGCAGAGGGTCAAACCCCTTTTTGACATGTATGAGACGGGTTTAAATCCACGTTTCCCACGCGGCACAGACCTGACACCATAAAGGGGGGCAGGCTTCCACAGTGGAGGTGCTGTGTGGGGAAACACTTTCCCGGCTATGTAGATAATTTAAAACAAGCTTCCAGCCTGACTGAATTACTTTGTGAGCAGACTCTGCAGTTTGGGGATTCTTCTACTGATGTAGATCGTGTCTCTATTAAAGCGACATCCTTTTGAAATTTTCCAGTTTTTCACTACTCTTTATAAGGACTGGATAATTGGGGGCCCAGGGCCTGTTTGGGACAGGCATGAGGCAGGGCTATACCCTGTCCGGGACACTCACACATTACAGGGGATTCAGAGATGACAATCAGTTCAAGTGCATGTCTGCGATCTGTGGATATCACAGAGGATGAGATGGGATTCAAACAACCAACCCAAGCAGTGTGAGGTAATACCCTCTGTGCCAATCATGATTTTTAAAAACCTTTGTCCTCTATCTCTTTGCTCTGTGTTAATTTGACAGATAACAGCACTAAGTTAAATGAAAGCTATGATTGCTATTCGATTGGTCTGTTTCCTAAATTTGTTCATGTTATTTTAAAATGCTGCTGGTAGCGTACCTGATAATCTCAGCCTCTGACCTGGCTGAGCTGAGCTGTGCCCCATGCCCCAATCTCCTCTGATAAAATCTCTCTAACCCTTCTGATGGATAGGAAATACACGCTATACAGGACGGCAGTCTATCGCCAGGGTACACGCCATACATTTTGGCAGTCCACTATAAGGTACACACTGTACAGAATGGCAGTCCACTACTAAGGTACACACTGTACAGGATGGCAGTTCACTACTAAGGTACACACTGTACAGGATGGCAGTCCACTATAAGGTACACACTGTACAGGATGGCAGTCCAATGCTAAGGTACACACTGTACAGGATGGAAGTCCACTGCTAAGGTACACACTGTACAGGATGGCAGTCCACTGCTAAGGTACACACTGTACAGGATGGAAGTCCACTGCTAAGGTACACACTGTACAGGATGGCAGTCCACTACTAAGGTACACACTGTACAGGATGGCAGTTCACTGCTAAGGTACACACTGTACAGGATGGCAGTCCACTACTAAGGTACACACTGTACAGGATGGCAGTCCACTGCTAAGGTACACACTGTACAGGATGGCAGTTCACTGCTAAGGTACACACTGTACAGGATGGCAGTTCACTGCTAAGGTACACACTGTACAGGATGGCAGTTCACTACTAAGGTACACACTGTACAGGATGGCAGTCCACTGTGGAGTCCACCACAGGACACAGTCACAATACTCTGCAAACGATTCAGAAATGCACCAGTTAGCAAACCTAACTGCACATCCTTAGACTGCTGGTGAAAACCACATCACCTGAAGGAAACCCACATAACATAGGGAGAACTTGCACCCCGACAGTGTGAGGTGGAATTTAAACTCCACAGCACTGCTCTGTGTTAAGTAACCTATGCCTTTTGTCAATTCACTCCTCATAGTGTTTAAATCATTTCCTACCAATGACACAATTCATTTGTAATTCTCCTCCCTCAATCCAATATGATTAAAGGGGCTGAATTAATCATTAGCAATCGGGTCACGTAGGTATTCCGATGGGATGGCACTGATATAAGGACTAAACGAGAGCCAAACAACATGAGACTTTAATAAATATGCAGCATTATCAAAATTTTCTCAAGTGCCCTGGCAACGAGGCAACTGCTGTCAGAATAGGAGAATAAATCACATTGTAGGTACCATACAAATGGAATGGTTTTCCCATCTTAAAACATCTTGAACTCAGGGGCACACATGATGAGTGACAGCATGCCTGGCCACCCATCAGTCGGTGGTATTCTGGAATGCTGACTCAGGGACAAGGTGTCAGACGGAGAATTTCGGATGGATAGAGAGGATGCTGACAGCGTCTTCTGCTGCAGGGCCAGTCCTATCTGAGACTGATGTGACCGGGTCCCAGCGCCGGCGGCACAGCCCCCCCTCTCAGGCTGAGGGGACGCCTGGCTGTACGAGCTCAGCTCATTCACTCGATTCCTTTGTTATCCGTGAAACACATTTCCATACGGCTGCACAGACACACCAGCTGCTGGTTCATGAATCTTTTTTTTTGTCTGAATTATAGAGTGTTACAAAAATATAAGAAAAATGACACTCTGCTCTGGTCCCTCTTGGCAGGAATGAGGCCGTCAGCCAAATTGCGGATCTCGCAATGCTGTTCTGTCCTCTCTCGGGGGTGACATTCTCCCAGTACATCCTGCTCTGAGTCCCTCTTTATTCATTCATAATTCCTGTAAACACCTCCGCAGAGCCCCCCTGTGCCTGCAGCCCTCACACCGCGCCTGTTTGCTCTTATTCTCATTCCCGACTGGTCTTTCACCTCTGGCACCTTTTCAAGCCCTTTTTAGGACAGTCTGTTGGAGCTCCAGGTCCTGCACATCTTCACAAACTCCCCTAATGTTTAATGAGTTAGTGACAGCACCAGCCACGACTAGTGTTACCTCCTGAAAAGGAGCTTTTTTTTAAAAAATAAATCCCCACAGCTTTGGGCAAATGTCAGCATCCTGAAGAAAAATCATGGATATATAATTAATTTGCTGGTCATTTTGCAAACAATGGGGGGAAGGGACTCCAGGGAGAAACTGAGGATGTGGGTAGGTGGTAGATTTTGGAGGTCTGCACCATTTATTGTATGTTTGGCCCACAAAACCATATAGCCCCAAAACATACTCATTGTGCTTTGTTAAAATTTGCCAGCTAATTGCATGCGGCCGGCTGGCAGTATTGTGGCCAGCAGTGCTATCCTACGCAGTGCTATCCTACGTAGTGTTACCCTATGCAGTGCTATCCTGATTGGTGCTATCCTACGCGGTGCTATCCTACGCGGTGCTATCCTACGTGGTGCTACCTTACGCGGTACTATCCTACATAGTGCTACCCTACGCAGTGCTGCCCTACGCGGTGCTATCCTACGCGGTGCTATCCTACGTGGTGCTACCTTACGCGGTACTATCCTACGCAGTGCTACCCTACGCAGTGCTGGCTGCTCTGACATGGTCTTTCTTCTATGATGAGCCAGACAGCCGTCACCTTTGGACACCTGAGTCTCTCATTCTGTCATCTTAAGATAAACTGTGTAAATTCACATTTCACTTTTATCAATAGAAGCTGTAACCACTAAACCTCTGCAGAGGCTCATACTGTTATTACAAATAAAAAAGGCCACTGCACCTTTAAGACACTTGTGCTCGCCTTATATAAAGGTAAAGTGCCTTGTTGCACTCTCTGTTTTTATGAGCCGTATCTGGAGACGGTTACTCCTTTATATTAAAGTACTTTCTTTTTGGTAGTACGGGTGTGTGGACTCTGTTAATACTTCCCAAAAGAAAAGTATTAGAGTGGCACAGCGGCTCATAACAAAACGGGACACACTTCTACGGCCCTTTTGTGGACTGGAGGGAGACACTCTGGTGACGTCCCGTGTTCAGTTCACCTTACAACTGAACAAAGATGTTTTAGAGGGGCTGTAGTGCTATCCATCCACTTACGTCGCTCTGTTGGGAGCTAATAATTAATTAATTGATTAAGCAGTTTAATTAGGAACTATTTCCTTCTACCCAAATTCCACACACCAATCGTATCACTCCGTAGGAGATATGAGCACGAGCATCTCAGTACTATCTACTGGGTGGAGTTCGGTAGGAACTAGTTATGGGCCTATTCATGTATATGAAAGGCCCATATTGTTATTCTTACATTAAACTGCCAACTACCAAGTCTTGGTTTATCTTCAGTAACTGAGTCGTGATTTCTGTTTTTCCAAATGTACTGTTCTGGGGCTTTAACACCACAGAAAGAATGCCATTCACTCCAGTTATATTCGGTAGAAGCCCTACATTTCTATGACCCGTTTCTATAAAACTAGGCATCTCCCAGCAGAACAACCAAGATGGGTAGATACCCTTAAAGCCCTTCTAAACATATATTTTTCAGGTTTCAAGTGGCCTGCCCCTACAGTATAAACATACATTTTTCTTTTGCAGAGTGTTGCCTTTTTTCTCATTACTTTCTCATTTTTCTCATACGAAATATCTGCATTGTATCTCTACCTACTGAGAGAACATTGGGGAAGCGTTCAGGAAAACAGCTTCCAAAATTAAAAAATAAATAATCAAGCAGAGCTCTTTTGTTTTGAAGTGAATTTCTCAGCTTTTTGAGTGTGATAGATTTGCGGAATGTGGCGGCGAGTGAGACAAACGGCTCCACCATCTCGATGCCGCCAGCAGCGCGAGCAGCTCGGAGCTCGCGGGCCAGTGGCACCGCACAACTAATACCGCCGGCGTCTTTATGGGGGGGCATGATTGTGTTCAGGCAGACGTTTAAATGTCTGGCAGAGACCATTCGTGATGGTAGGCCTACCTTTCAAAAGAAATAATTTCTGTTACTGCTGTTATTGCACTAACCAATTAAGACTTAAGCTCTGTATGATTTAACCTAGCAAAAGGATATCAGGACTCAACATACTATAATGCTATTTATATGTATATATATGGGGGTCTACAATGTGCTCATCCGGGTCATACTGAATTATATATCTGTCGTAGAACTGATTGGCGTGTTAGTTTGTGACAAAATTCATGCAGCTATTTCAGGTGTGTAATATATCAGATGAATGTGGTAAAGTTAGGAGACGTCAAGAGACGCGTCAGCAGTTGCCGGCTCTACGAGGATGCTGTGAGCCTCTCGCCGCAAAGCGCAGCGCAGATGGTGTCCGCTCTGCTGGCTTCCGTGCAACCTCAGGTGCTAATGATCGGGCTTAATGTCGTCCTTTTCACGGTAACTCGCCCTGGCGACGTATTGGTCAAAAGCCCGTTGTAGATTCCAGTATCTGCACTTCTGGAAGAAGGCCAAGTAAGCCAAGCCTATACTAAAAAAAATATGAATTAAAATTTACGCAATACGTTTTTTTTTAATCATTACTAAGGAGTGTGATGGTGTTATACGCAATACAGTATAACTCAGTAGCTACCGGTACTGCATCATGTCTGCATCGTGAAAACTCACTTAAGCTATATTGAAACGCTTAATAAGTTTCAATTTTACTGTGAATATAGGTTTAATGATTATGTAGTTGTCTGCTGTTTTCATGCCAGCAAACTAAATTTAACACTTGTATTGATATTTGCTTGGTTTTAAATATGAACATTTGCAAAATGAAGTGCTGATTAGTTCAGAGTAACCTTTACAAGTGTCCCCAATCTTGAACGGCCAGTAAACGTCATAACTCTTTTGAGGCAAGATGTCGTGGAAACAGTTTTTCGTTCACAGATAATTGTGTGGGCGAAGCTTTGACAGCAAAACTCCCCACGATCCCAAACACTTCCAGACATGCGATTGTATATCATCGCCAAAACTGAACGCATTTGACTAAATTAATAAAAGTGTAATAAAACAAATTGAGACCTATGTCGGCATAACTTGATGGCACTTGTCAGATTAATAATAACTTTATCAGATCATAAATACCAATTGGAGCTTTAAAACGTCATTTGTGTTAAAAGCAAGATTTTATTGACTTTTTGCTGATATTGGGAAGGTGGATCACCTCCAGTACTGCTATAATAATAGTAGTAATAACATATATAACATTTTAGTAAGGATGTTTTTAAAAATGCATGAAATGGGGGTCTTCAAAACCAATTTTGAGTGATGATAATGCAGACCGCAGGTGGAGGTGTGGACAGGTGCAAAGCAAAAGTCCATGATGTCCCAAAATGTCAGTGTAAATGTACAGTATTCAGGGCGAGTCAATTCTACTAGCGACATGGGCAAGCGCCAAAATCGGTTTCACTTTGTCTCGGCGGTGATATTCCTTTGCGGCTCGCCCGATTCTGACCGGTACTGCATGTACTGACGAAACAGAGGAATCTCGTAAAGCCTGTGCCTCGTGTGATAGGCCCCGGACCCCCCACGACCCAGTAAGGATAAGCGGTTTGGAAAATGGATGGATGGATAGTTTGTGGTAGGGTGTTTTCGAATGCATGACATTTATGGAATCGGTGACTACAGGTGACTGGAGGTGCAGAAGGAGGACTGCGGACTGTGCTCAGCGTAGACCTGCGCTGCCTGATGACACAAAGAGGGACAAATATTAGTGTTTAGAAGAGGCGCTCAAGCCATTTGGCATAATTCTGACATTAACGAGGCTCTGCATTATTCATGGTGCCTTTTGTTTTAATGCACGCGTACGATGAGGCGTTTCTGTTTTCAACGCAATCCTGTTTTGCCTGAAAGACGCCCGACGTTGCAGCTCTCATAAGAAACCAAAGAATACTTCCAGTGCCTAAATGCAGCAGGCTGATTGTCCCTGTCCCAGCACACCTGCAGTAAAAGTCTCTGGAAGTCTTACATGCTGCGTTAACATTAATTTAGGCCTTTAATCCCCGTCTCATTGCTTTCTTAATACCTTGCGTTTTCAGCATGGAGCTTATTCAGTCATAAAATACACATCAGCACTCCAAAACAGAAGATGGATTGTCTTGTTCTTTGAGTGAGATGTTCTCAGTTGTACTAAGGATGATGTAGATGCTTCCCCCCCCTTTCTCACTGGACTAGAAACACTACTTGTTTGCATTAATATTTGAGTGTGGAGCTTGTGTGAGGATTTTTGGGATGCTGATGATGTGATCACATGTGGAGATCCCTTGAGACCTTCTGAAGGTGCGCGGTCTCTAATATACCACCTGAGTGGTCCACCCCCAGATGGGGGTGCAGGGGTTGGGGTGGATTCTCAACAGATTGGTGGAAGGAGGAAGAGGTTAGTGATGTGGCATGATAACCACAGCACGTTGGGTGTCATGGAACATGATGGAGGGGGCTGTCTGCCTTTGGAGGCAGTTTGGATGGGGGGGAGGAACAGCTTGTACTCTGATACTCCTTCTGCTCTGTGGCGAAGGCGACACGGAGGGCAGGAGTGAGAGAGGCTCGCAGACTAAGTGCTGTCGATAGCAGAAACCTCCAACACATTAGCCTCCAAACTGTTTATGGAGGACACACTTATTATGGGCTGTAAATGCGCTGGTTTAATGTTGCAGCACGATAGAGACACAGCCGATGTAAGGTGTAAGCCTGGCTCTCTTTTCTGTTTTATATGCAATCTGTTTGCATGGTGATAAAGTGAAGGCTAAGCTTTTAAAGCGATCTGTCTTTGTGTGTGTATTTATATGCATGCAGAAACGTGTGGTGTGTGCATTTATATGCATGCAGAAAAGTGTGTGTGTGTATTTATATGCATGCAGAAACGTGTGTGTGTGTGTGTATTTATATGCATGCAGAAACGTGTGTGTGTGTGTGTGTGTGTGTCTGTGTGTGTGTGTGCGTGTGTGTGTGTGTGTGTCTGTGTGTGTGTGTGTCTGTGTGTGTGTCTGTGTGTGTGTGTGTGCGTGTGTGTCTGTGTGTGTGTGTGTGTGTGTCTGTGTGTGTGTGTCTGTATGTGTGTGTGTGTGTGTGTGTAATAAATAGAACTACAGATGTAACAAAAGGCAGAGGAGAGGAGCGTAAGGAGATTGCTTTTTAACTTTCTCCGGAAAGCAGGGTTGATGCAGGATACGCACACACCTACCCCCCCAGGACCCTCACAGTATTTACACCCCCGCCCAAGGGGGCTGTGCAGTCAAGGCTGTCGTCTGCACCCCGCTCTCCGGACCACTCAAAAAGCATTTCTGTGTCACGCCCCCGTTTTCCAATATCCCATGTTTCTGCCAGGATTTTCCTTTATTATTAAAGCTGTCCTTGACAACCTTGTGGTCCCTGCTGAATGTTTCACCAGACAAAAGCCATTTTTTACTTTTAATCTTTTTTTGTCTGTGTCCAATTTAAAAAAAGGTGGTAATAATCTCCCTTTCGTTTTCTTTGGAAATGCAAATGTCGGGCCACAATAGCCACGGTCGTTCTTCTGTTCCTTCAGCAATATCTCAATAATTGGTCATTTCGTAATAAGCACGCTGAATTATGCTTGGGTAATAATTTGCCCAGTTAAGGTATTTTTGTCATCGCTTCCGAATCTAATTTGTGATACTAAACACACAGCTGCAGCTGGGTAGGAAAGGTAGAGCAGATTAAACCATCTCATTGTGAATTCATCTAAATTCTTCTTGCAGCTTTTCATCCTTTTCCCTTAACTGCTCGTGGGAACCTGTAATATTTCATTAGGTGTTGAAGCTCTCTTAAGAAGGGGCTTATGATATTTAAGGTGGGTTTCTGCCTTCAGGTTGAGGAGTGGGGGGGTGGAGGTTGCTCTTTTTATTTAGTACAGTACGTAAGCAATAAAAGGTGTGTTACGGGGGAAATTGCAAAAATATATTTAGGCCTAAATCACAACAGTTCAGCCCCAGTTAAACACCAGCCTTTTGTATAAGGCCGCAGTGGGTATTGTATGAAATAAAATTGGACTCTGTGTGTATGATGTAATGTTCTTTCCATTCACTGGACATGGAACATTGATAGCATCTTGGAGGCTAATAAATCTTAAATCTTTCCCGGTTTTAATTGGATATCATGTTGATTTGCATTCCCATATTAGATCTGTAAAGCAACTTCTGCGCTGTCTGTAGATGTTGCCTGATTATGTTGATTTCTGTCATTAGACGTGCCAGTGATTATCTGCCCCTGATAGATGGTGCTCCGTAGCAGCTTAGTATTCCCGGGCCTTGTTCTCTTAGCACTGCGACTCTCTTTGACGGGCTTCATCTGTGAGACCCTCCACGTTTAAGGACACTTCGAACCGCAGAAGAATGCAAAGTCTTTGTCACTCAGAAGCGGAATGCCAGTATCGATTTGGGTACCTGCCATGAATAAATGTGTGTATACTGGGAGCAGGATGAGATGCGACTTTGTGAGCTTCTGATATGCGACCAGGGAATATATGCAGTGCCTGCCTGAATGTCTTACCCATGAGGCATTGCAGCTCGCCGTATGCCATTGTATAACTGCACCAGTGATCGGGAAGCCCATCGAAAAAGGATGGGTTCGCTCAAGGTCAGGATCTCTCATTTTCCATGAATCTTCCTATCAGTAGAGGAATGCCAAAGGTTATGGGGGGGGTGACAGGGAAGGAGGAAAGAGATTTAAAGGGTGTAGGTGAGCAGCTGGGGCAATATTGAGTGGAGGTGAGGTTGTGGGGGGGGGGGGGGGGGTGGACATTGA
>JABFDZ020000002.1:15182663-15194348 GCA_019775955.2 Pollimyrus isidori
TTGATCATTTAATTCATTCCATTCCCGGACCTCTGACCTCTGCTGCTCCTCCACACTGTTGATTTGGGGAGGTCAGTCTTCATAGGATCATGATGCTCTCACCAGTTTGAATAAAGCCTGCTCTGACATTTCAATGATAATGTTACTTTTTTGGCATGAGTGGCACTGAACGATGACCCCCCACTAATATTGTAGGCCATCCAGATCACGAATTTTGACAGGCTTACAGTTGAATCTGTTGAATGGCGGGGAGGGTGTCATAAAATCTCCAGGCTTTGTTTAATGAGCTCGCATGGAATTAAGACAAATATACAAATCAATGGCATCCTGGCCCTCATTAACGGGATGGTCTGAAATGAAACTGAACCCAGCTGTGGGCCAAGGCCAGAGCCCTTGGTTGGAGATGCCCTGCCCTGCCCAGTGACATCACTTATTCAGTGTTTTACCTCCTCAGCCTAATATACAGTTGGTAAATTGAAACACGCTTGAGCCGTTGACTGCACCTCCTTGAAGTACCCATGCTTAGGCCCACTTCTGTACCCTGTGTTTTGGCCAGTTAAAGCAGTAAGGGCTTCATTTCCAGATGGCAGTAAAGGATTAGCATTGTGAAACAAAGGGAGGGCCAGGGTTCGATTGAAGTGCCCGTCTGTTTACTGCGCCATATGGCTTGGCCCTCATTCCACTGTCCCGCTTATTTATTTATTTATTCATTTTGTTTGTCTGTTTGATCATGTGTCACACAGATTCATCTCACAGATTCAAAGTAAGTTAAATTCACTCACCGCCCCACAAGTTCGCTTCATGATGAGAGGACATGCCGTCCCATGGCCCTCAAGTGAAGAACTGGTTTCTTGTTTACTCAAAATAAATCTGATGGGAATCTCTTGTTGTTTTATCGTGAATCTATGGGCAGTCGATGATTCAGTGAACCGACCAGCAGGATTTTTCCAGTTGTCATCTTTAACTACACTTCAGCCCAACCGTTGGGTCAATGAGAGCATTGCATACATTAACTGGTGATGGGTTCCTGGCTCACTGCTGGCCTGTACTGATAAATATCGCTTCATTTGATCCCCGCAATAGTAAAAAAGAGATGAAAATATGTCTTTTTATCTTAAGTTTTGGTGTAAATCTATAGAAGTAAAATTATGCTTATAACTCTGATTGCATCAATAAAACTCTAGTCAAAGATTTTCCAGGAAATTCAAGAGAACTGTAGTAAAACTTTAGTGGAACTTCTTTGCCAAGAACCACCCCCCCCCCAGCCCCGAAGGCGCTACTTTCAGTGTCAAGCTCAGCGGATCCTCTGCAGTGGGAAAGGGCTAAATTGTGTTTCACACCTGTACAAGTCATGCAGTGCTCTCTGCCCTAATGATTTTAATTAACCAGGGTCAGGATGTGGCAGAATCCCAAAGCCCATGCAGCCGTCACCAGGCCAGCCTGCCCAAGCCTGCTGCTGCAAATTGCTTAGCTCTTTATTTGCATGTTCGCAGTTTTACAAGTGCCACCCATGACTGTAATTTTGAATGATGTCTTTGCAATTTCACTTACTGGTGAAACATCAGAGCCACCTGACGATGTGCACCTGCATCTGTCTTTGGCCTCCCTGCCACCTTGTGGTTTCATCCTCTGGACGGTGAGAAACTGGATGCATTCCATTTGTGAACTGGGGTAGGTGACAATTACCAAAGAATGTGACATGTAAAGGTTAAAAAGGCAGGGCATAGGCTGGGGGTGATGCACCTGCTCTGATTGGCTAAGATGGACAAGTGTGACTAGCTGCGAGAGAGCCATCAGGGGGTGGTTTTGTGTTGATTACCAAGTGACTTAGTACACTGGAGATGCATTCTGACACACACTACATGCTAACGACCCCACTGGGCTTGGTGTTGGCGTTCCTCCACCCCTGGTCTCTCAACAGGCATAGCAGCCACTAGGGCAGAAAGACACACCTTCCTAATTATGCCCTGCCCCCACCCCCCCGGCTCC
Source organism: Pollimyrus isidori (assembly GCA_019775955.2). Taxonomy (NCBI): domain Eukaryota; kingdom Metazoa; phylum Chordata; class Actinopteri; order Osteoglossiformes; family Mormyridae; genus Pollimyrus; species Pollimyrus isidori. The sequence continues at coordinate 15,184,653 of JABFDZ020000002.1, forward strand.
ATTGGCCTATGTCCTATGAAGCTCGGTAAATAACTGTGCTTGTTCAGTACAGCAGGTAGTGACCCTGGGAGGCTCAGAATTACTGCTATTTAATCTGTCTTCTCGCCTTGGATATGATTCCCCTTTCTCTGGGGGAGGGGGGGGGGGCGGTTGCTGATTGGTGGTGATTGGCCTCCTCTCCCAGCTCCTAATGCTCAGCACATTAACACAGAGCTGTAATCAGCAAACCATTTTTTTTCCTATGCAGCAGATTTCCAATCTCTCCAGGAACATGGGTTTTATTATCTGCTCCACCCCCACACCTAAAGTGGTTTTGTTAAAGAAGCAATCGCCTACCCGGAATTGTGTTATTTAGCACAATTGTTCAATATTCCAGTCTGTGCAGTGGACCAGGCTGAGAGGTGAGAGCTGGTCACACCAGAATTGTAACTGTAGATTAGACATGAAAACATTCTTTAGGTTATCGTATATGTTTATAGGCTTTATAAGGTAGAAGCTTGTTGGTTTATTTCCAGCTTTGTTTGCTGGGTGTGTGATGTTTGCAACACAGTATCACAGAAGTATCACTCAGGGCAGACTTTGTGTACAAAGTTGCTGGAATAGGTCATATTGCCCTTTGTGCTTTAAGGGTCATGTGTGTAAACATTCAAAGTCCAAAATCAGCATTGATGGAATGTGTCACTTATACATCCACCCATTTCTACTCCAAGAGTGGGTTCTGATTCTGGGTCTTGTGTATTTTGAATTTTTGCCATTCATAATGGCCAGTTCTCACAACAAAGCCAAGATAGAATGTCTGTTTCCAGAAACAATGAATGTGGTGCAAGAGTCACTTGAGTTCACGGTGTTCCATGCGTATTCTATTTTACTGAAGAGGAAAGCTTACTGACTCTCACAGGTCTGTTGGTGGTACAAGGGGGTGCTAATCGAAAGCAGAAGGATCTGCAAGTCTTTGGACTATAGAGAGTTGAAGGGCAGTATTTGCATGAACCATGTTGCTTGGTATATTTTCATGTTACCTGCAGGATGATTTATTTTGAGGACAGTGATGTCATACTTGATCGATAAACAAGTCAGCTACCACCAGAAGTGAATGAGATAAGTGGGTGGCGATTGTGTTTTGTGTGATACCATCCCAGTTTTCTTGTCATGGTGGGTGAATACTTTCTGTTCGGAAGATACAGTCCCTCCAGGCGATACATGCTCTACAAGCCAGCATAACGTGGCATTCAAATTTGGATGGCATGGAATGCAAGATGTAAAGCCATCTGGGGGAGGACCTGAACGGAATCCGGGGTTGCATGTGGTGCTACGAGGGTAGCAATATACACAAATTCTTTGCACTCCAAAAGCTGAGCTCTAAATCAGAGGACAATGAGGCCAGAAAAGTTTGCCAAGGAGTTTACTAATGAGCTGAGGAAGCAGGAGGGTGTGTATGAATTCTCTCCGAATCTGCTGTAGCCGGACAAAGAAAGAAAGGATCCGTGTAGCAGCTCAACAAGAGAGGTTTTTATTAACAATACAGAACATCAAGGGAGAGACAGAAAGAAAAGGGACCGATGAGGGATCAAAACTAAACTAAGGCAGGGAGCAGTACCAGGAACAACAATACCAGTGATAGGTAGGAACACAGGAAACTGCAAAGAAACGCAGGGTAACTTTAACTAAGAAGCACACAGTAACACAGAGAAACAGTCACAATGAAACACTGAGGAACAGAACAAGAACATAAACACACTACAAACGAGATACAACCCAGAACAGGTGAGAACCATAACTAAATTAACCAATCATTAGGGGCATGCAGCAACAAGGGACAGTTGGAGTAAATTACAGTTAACACTAGACACTAGGAAACTAACACTGACTATTATCAACACTGAGAAATGAAGAAACACAAGTAAAACATAGACAAGGCATCAACATAAACAAGTCATAACATAGGTATATAGATACGATTAAAGGGTATTATTATTATTATTACTATTATTATTGGTGAGGCAGACCTCAAACTCATGACAAGAGTAATGTCAGTGCCTGAGCCACATGCTTACTCCATTGACCTACACAACACTACGTGGAAAATACTCACAGGAAAAGCCAAACGGGCACCAATCCTGACAATCTGTGTGTCTGAAGAAAAAAAAAATGTCCTTATTGGCTTTGAGTCCCTAAAGGGATCATGCTGGTTGTTTTTGGCCTGGTGCAGAGCCCGATTTACTGTGGATCGCTAGATAATGTCTGACTGTATGGATGTAGAAAGAGCCAAGAAAGGCAGACAGTAGCTGTAGCCATTAAAATCAGAACCCAGACCCCAGAGCACAACCTGCACAGGCACAAGCAGCCAGTGCGACAGGTCCAGGGTTATCTTAGTTAACAGAATAATTACTTACCACGCGGGATTCCCTGGTGTCTATCACAGCATTGCTGTTGGATGAAATCAATGTTAAACACTTCCATTGTAAAACTGCACATGAATGCGAGGTCACTCCACACCAGTACCAGTGGTGTGAGAATCTCAGGAGACATGGGAATATAGCAGTTCTGTCAGAGACCAGGATGCCTGAAACAGCAGCATCACTGTGGATACAAACTGCCGCACAGGGGAATGGAGTCTTAATCCCTATCCCTGTATGAAATTGCTCTGATCAGAAATGTAAGGTCGGCATTCAAAGAAAGACGTATCGCATTACATTTTCTACTAGTGTTTTGGAAAGTGAGCATAGTGTGTGTGGTCGTGCTCACTGACGGTCCCTCCCCCTGTGTATCTGGCACGTTCTTCTCCTGCCTCCTCAACTTGATGTCACACCGCAGGCAAACGTGTGGCGGTGTTTACTTTGGTACGTGATCCGGCGTTCGGTTGTCTGCCCTGTCAAGGACACGCCACTCACCGTCGCTCAAATGGTTTTGCCAAACTCGGGAAAATTACAATGTAGGTTCAGCACTGGCTAAGTTAGTCTATAGTAGGGGAGTAATGCTACACAGACACCGCGGTTTGGTACCTTTTTGGAACATCTTTGGTAAATGAAATCAAACAAATTGCTTCCTTTTTTTTCATTAAAGAAGGTTTACCAAACAGACTCTTTCTCTGTCAATATTGCTGCAACCTACTAATAAAAAAACTAAAATTTACTTAAAAGTAAATCAAGTAAATAAAAATAAATGAAGTATCCATTAAGATGCACTTTTAAAAAAATAACTGTATTCACATTAGCAGCTTTCAGCTTCATATTAGAATTGTGCAACAAAAATATTGACTCAAAAAATAAAAGCATAAACTAAATGTCAATATGGTGTAGCATTAAAAAAAAAAAAAATGTAAATTTTTCTACTTGTATTCACATTAACAACTTCCAGTTTCGGGTTAGTACATACCCGTGCATTTGTTGTGGGGCAGCTTCATCCGTCCCATTCTGTATCTTCTTTGTGGGAAACACAACGTTTGCTGCATTAGCTTGGTATGTGTATGTTGAGCCGAAAGACCAGTACCAAAACATTTCGGTATGAATACGTGCACCGTTGCACTCCTAGTCTATAGTGGTCTGGTCTTGCGTTTCCAAAGCTGTCACACACCATGACACCTACATGTATGAACCTGTTATAGATCAAAAGTCAGCGGCATCACCCAGGTGGACACTGGAATCCCTCAATAGAGGGGCAAATGTAATAGAATCTGATTCTGCTGCTGTTAATTTTACATGTACATTTAGATTGGCTTGGTTGTCATTAAAAAGTTCTTAAAATTCATGTCCTGTGAAATTTGTTCTTAAAATTTTAGAGTAAAAACAGAATGAACAGGATAAAACAAGTAGAGCATTTTTTTTTCTTAATGGCTTCCAAAATGATAAAGATCTTATCCCAGTATTACCCCTATTCTGCCCCGATCATCTGCTCCTTCCATGTGCCATGCCCCCTCGTTAACCTCGTGTGGAATTCCCGTGTGATCTGCTGTTTCTGGTTGTTGTCATTATTCCTCCGTATTAAGTCCGTGTTTGAGTTTGCTTCCCCAGTCCGGTCATTGGTTGCGTTCGACTTGCTTACAGTGCTGGCTTAATTCTGATCCTGACACAATGCATTACGGTTAGAGGCATTGCGACCTCTCACCCGGCTGCACAAACTGGAACCGCCTCCGTGACTACACGCCTTTGCCCTTATTGGCTGAAGAGTTTAGTTACACGAATGACCTTTTTTTATCTCAGGCAGTTCTCATGCGTAAACAGCTATTTCTCCCGAATATCATGTAAAGCACTGAGAACTGGTTTTCGGTTAATTTACCTGGTAAAATAGTCTAAATGACGTAAATGCTTTATTAGTATACATAATTTAGCGCTGCTTTATTTGGTTAATCGTCCAGTCTGTGAAGAAGGCATTCAAGTAAGAATTGCATTGTAGTATGACTCATTTCCTGGTGCGTACAATTTATATTGGGTCAGCATTCACGGTTCGACTTCTGATATTCAGATCGAGTTCTAGGTGAAACTGGTTTGCTCAACTTTCAAGAAATTTGAGTTCTAGTGAGTTCGAGAACCGAGGTGCCACTGTATTGTAATATTGTACCGGCAGGCATTGGCATCACGAGAGCAACGCAGGACGAATTAAGAGATTTCCTTTCCAGGAAAAACACATTTTTTAATCGCAGTTCTAAGCAGGACTATAATAGGCACCCAACCAGAATCGAACATAAGGAAAGACAGGGAGGTCAGGCGCTGGGCCATCACTAGGTGCACAACATTAGAAACACGCAATGATCATACAAGGTTCACACAAAACAGAACCGAACCAAACACACGCGACAACAGGGAAACACATCACGAGCATTTACAATAAATACAGGTGGCATGCTGGGACATTTACGCCCCGCCAGCGCTACACTATTTTCTGCAAAGATTACAGATATCGCAGTGTGAACTTTTGTGATTATAGTTCAGCTCTAGTTTCAAGCCTGCTTTTAACACTTTAAGCTGTCAATTTGCACCAACAAGTGAGGTCTAATTTTCTATGTAAATACATTAATGCATCCTTTAAAAAAGATAAGTATGAGGATTGTGTTGTTAAAAAATCACCGTTCAACGAACCTGCCCCAGGCACAGGCTGTTAAACATCACTGTATGCTACTGCATTTGAGCTTTCAGTTTGTATGAACATAAATATTTAGATCCATACTTATTAATACACATTTCTCCTTGTGGTGGGGCTGTGGTTAATCAAAAACACTGCATTAGGCTATAAGATTTGTGTTTCCTTTACAATCGTTGGTGTGCCAGTAGATTTTGTGATGCCAGTCACAGAAATAATTTCATAATTTTCACATCGTGTAAGGTTTTTCAGAAATGGCCAGTCCTGTTACAACAATAATAAAATGTTTAAAACACGGTTCTTTCGCATAACACTGGTTGTTTTTTCATGGGACAGCTAAGGGGTATCTTGTATATGCACTTCTTAATGCTGATTTAGGAAATGCATTCAGGATAACCTCTCACCTACAGTTTTCCAATTTTAGGTTGCACTGATATTATACTCTGTTCAAAAAATTAAAGGGACACTTTTTAATCAGAGTATAGCACCAAGTCAATGAAACACCTGGGATATTGTTCTGGTCAGTTAAGTACCAGAGGGGGCTGTTGTTCAGTTTCAGCTGGTGCACTAGAGGGGCAACAATGAGACGGCCCCCAAAACAGGTCTAACAGCTGGAGACCACTGACATTTTCCCTTCTCATCTTGTCTGATTTTTTTTTCCCCACTAGTTTTACATTTGGCTACGGTCAGTGTCACTACTGGTAACATGTGGAGATACTTGGACCCTACAGAGGTTGGACAGGTAGTTCAACTCCTCCAGGTTGGCACATCAATACATGCACCATTGCCAGATGGTTTCCTGTGTCTCCCAGCACAGTCTCAAGGGCATGGAGCAGATTCCAGGAGACAGGCAGTTACTCTAGGAGATTTGGACGGTGCCGTAGAAGGTCCTTAACCTACCAGCCGGGCCGGTGTCTGCTCCTTTGTGCAAGGAAGAACAGGGTGAGCACTGCCAGAGCCCTGCAAAATGACCTTCAGCAGGCCACTAGTGTGAATGTCTCTGACCAAACAATCAGAAACAGACTTCATGAGGGTTGCTTGAGGGCCCGACATTCTCTAGGGGGCCCTGTGCTTATTGGCCGACACCGTGAGGTTCGATTGGCATTTGCCATAGAATTCCAGAATTGGCAGGTCCGCCACTGGCACCCTGTGCTTTTCACAGATGAGAGCAGAGCTTGGTGCATTGGACTGTCCAGGAGCTCAGTGATGCCCTGGTCCAGACCTGGGAGTAGATCCCCCAGGAAGCCATCTGTCATCTCATTAGGAGCATGTCCCGACGTCGTCAGATGCAGAGAAGCACTTTGGGGCCACAAACTACTGAGTACGTTTTTGAGTTGCTGCAGTGAAATCTCGGCAAAATGGACCAGCCTGCCACATCATTTTTTCACTTTGATTTTCGGGTGTCTTTGAATTCAGGCCCCTGTAGGTCGATCATCTTCATTTCCATCCTTCCATGCCCAATGCTTTACCCATATCAGTATAGATATCCAGCATGACTTTTTTCCCACTGAGATCTGATGTGTTGCTTTATTTTTTTTTTTTGAGCACTGAATAATTCTTTATTAAGAATATATCGGCATATTTAAGAGTTATTTTAAGAAAAATTGTATTCCTATTTCTGGATATTTTAGGCCTTTACAGAAGGGCTCACTGCACTGTAAATCCGTTTACAGGCCGTAACATTTTAGGCCTTGTTGAGACAGCGTGCTGCTCTGTCTCTTGGGAAAAACAGCGTCAAAGCAAGTGGAGTCCCAGTATGCCGGCTGACTTCTGCTGGACCCTTAAGTGGGGTTTTCCTGATGCCAAGCACAGCGGAAAACCACACACTTTTGTCTTTATGTATAGAGTAAGGCTTAATTGAATCTCACTCTTTTTTTCATCTTTCTTTTTCTTTCTTTTTTTTTCCTTTTTCTCTTTTCTCACTCAAAATCGTTGCATGATCAGTAAATTTTGATTATATGTTTGAATTAGCACAAACAGTATTATAAGATTCTCCCTTTTTGACTTTGTGTGAAACAAAAAGTAAAAATTTCTTGACCTATGACATTATTTGAATAATTTGAATACTAATTTTAACTAAAATCCCCATCTGTAATAATGTGTATAAGGTGACATACATGTATGTTGCCAGTCGTCGACTGTCTGTTGGCATTCAGCCATGTTTTTATAGCTGCACTGGGACCCTTGTGTCCTTTGGCCTGGGGGAGGCTGCTGGTCCGATAGTGGCAGGATGGAGGAGCTTGGCAAGGCCTCTGCCAGGCAGCAGATCCAGGGCAGCGTGGCATCCTCGGGCCCCTGCAGCTGCCCTAATTGTCCAAAGACACCCAGGCAGCCTTCACCGCACACAGACTCAGGTATCCTGGCTCTGACTGAGACCAGCATGGAAAGGACACCTGCAAAAACTTGCCTGTGAGGTTTTTAAATGGTAAATAGGCTGATTTTTATTAAATATTTAGCAGAATATGAGTTTTTAATGTCTTTGAACATTACAAAGGCTCATTACCTTCTCTAGATTACCCATAGTGTTTGATTGTGTCTGCGATGGACAGGGGTGTCGTCCCTAGCCCTCTGCCCTGTGCTACAGCACTCCCTGCAGTACCATGCAGGAGAAGCAGCTAGAAGATGGACAAAGGATGGAGAAGGAAGCATCTTATGTTGTGGAATATAGATATATAAATGTGACTGCATTCCTCCCTAAGTGTGATATTATTGACAATATCTTGTAGATGTGAACTGTGCAGGCAAGTCTGACCCACAGTATAATGGCCGTAAATATTTTTCAACAAAATATGGGTAAATATGAAAGATCTGGAGAGCAGAGTGGCGTACAGAATGAGGACATGTGAAGGAAGACCCTGTATGCAAGTCAGCTTGTATCACAGCAACAGCAACTGTTGCTATAGTGACTAACTAGGGGACTGAAGGAGAGGAAGTTTATTTTGGCTGGTGAAGACATGGCAGTACTGACAGGCTATGCCACTGCTGGGGGACCGTGTGTGTTTGTAGGGATGTTTACCTGATACTGATGTCATCGTTTTTCAAGGAGATTCTCTTGCTTTGCGTTTGCGATGCAGCATGAGGTACATACCAGCTCAGCATCACGCTGCTTCCCCTCGCGTGTGGCGGGGCTGAATTTGCAGTATGGGGGTCAGGTGAGGCAGCGGAGGGCTGTGGGTGGCAGGCACGCCCTCGAGCATTGCCTGAGAAGCCCCCCCCAGAAGACTTCGCTGAGATGTGCGATGTTCTGTGACAGGAAGTAAGCGTAATGGACTGGCAGGAGCGGACGAGCCTGCCGCCTCCCCATTCTACCCGTCTATGGATATTGATTTACCACAGCAGAGCGTTTCTCAAAAATCTATTTGCCCTTTTCAATATTTTTTACACAAGCTTGCCAATTTTACCATTGAGGTCTTTATGACGGGCGCCCCGTGGAGAGTGTAGACTGCTCCATGGCCTGTGCCGAGCTCAGCCTCCCAACTGCTCTGAGCGTCCAGACAGACGCGCCGCCAGCCCGTTGGCTCATTAACAGATTGGTCTTGCTTTTAATTAAGGAGACTATTCCGTGGATGGCAGACTAAAGTAGATGTTTTGCACGGTGCTCTGCAGAGAGGGAACAGTGAACTGTGGTTCCCCTGGATGCCTGAGGGTTAATCTGGTGAAATTCTTCTGAAATCTCTCTTTGTGATGCATTGTGTACCAGATCCACTGTAGGAGACAAATTTGTTAATAAGACTTTTCACGTGCGTGTGTGTGTGTGTGTGTGCGTGTGCATGCGTGTGCGTGCGTGTGAATGCGTGTGTGTGTGTGTGTGTGTGTGTGTGGGGGGGGGTGGAACTGAATGAATATTTCATTTACTGTATATTGTACTCTAAAAGAGACCCAAAGCACTTTACACAGTGTTGATGGTCCCCATTGCCTCTGTAGCGCCCACTTGGATGCGGTGCAGCAGCCATTGTACACCAGCACACTCACCATAGAGTAGCTAGGCTGATGAAGGGGCAGGGGGGAACTCACAAGTTAGATATAAGGGATGATTAGGATGCTTAGGGCCAGCCAGGACATCGGAGTACCATCCCTCCTCTTAAGAAAGATGCCCATGAATCTTTTATGGATTCAGAGAGTCAGGTCCTCATTTGTACATCTCATTCAAAAGGCAGGACCATTTGTACAGCACAGTGTCCCTGGCACTGCACTGGGGCATTGGGACCCACACAGTGCAGGCTAACCTGTTGGCCTCACCGACACCTCCTCCAGTAGGAACCCATCTTTCCTAATTAATCTCCCATCCAAGTACTGACCAGTCTCAAGCCTGCTTAGCTGCAGGTGGATTACCTGGGCTGAACTGCAGGTGGCGTCGCTGCTGACAGCCAGCAGGAACCCGACAGATATGAGTAACTGTAATCTGGATCATGTGGATGAGCGATTGAGGGAGACAAAGACGTGATGTGCTTCTTTATTGATGCTTCTGCAGAGAGACAAACAAGGCCAGATTTTTGGGGAGGGGCGTGTGTGCGTGCGCAGCTGGGGGGGGGGGGGGGGGGGCGGGGCGGGGGGCGGGGGGGGGGGGGGGGGGGGGGGGGGGGGGGGGGGGGGGGGGGGGGGGGGGGGGGGGGGGGGGGG
>JABFDZ020000002.1:15230944-15246215 GCA_019775955.2 Pollimyrus isidori
AAGTATACCTGCATGCCTTTAGTACGTGATAGAGTAAACCAATACAATTGTCTAAAGTATACCTGCATGCCTTTAGTGCGTGATAGAGTAAACCAATTCAATTGTCTAAAGTATACCTGCATGCCTTTAGTAGGTGATAGAGTAAACCAATACAATTGTGAAAAGAAATCATTTGTTGTTTATTTTGCAAAGATATGCTAAAACAGTATGGACAGATTTGGTACCTATTTATCCTTGCATTATAGTCATGTTTCAAAGGCAGTATTTAACCTTAATTAGTATCACTGGGGCCTTCTTGCTTTTCATCAGCCAATCAGCCCATTTAAAGGGAAAGAACATGTGTTGTTCGGTCATTGTGTGTGGCATAGTGAACGTGGACCAGAAAAAGCAGAGGAGAGAGCAGTCGGGGGAGCTCAGAAAGGAGATTATAGATAACCATGTGTCAAAAAAGGAGATAGGAGGGGGCAACCAGGAGGAACCAGGACTAACTACAGATATGGAAAGCATAAAAAATAGCAAATGTACAACACCAGTACTAACTTACAGCACTAATTCCAACACTAACAGCTATATAAACAATGACCGACAAGGAACAGGGCAAGGGCAGGCACACATATAAGATGATAATGCATTGATAAGTCTAACACAAGGGGTCACATGTAATGAGCCTCAAATGGGGAACAGCTACGAGTAATTTGACATCGGTGGACATTCTTCCGGGGTTAACCAGGCTAACTGCTTCTCTGATACTAGCAGAGTTGAGGCTCTCTCAGGACTTAAACCAGTAACATTTGGGTCACAGTACTAAGTCTTTAACCCCAATCATTTTCCCAGAGAACCAGCTGACTTGTCTGGCAGACATATTACCCAAAGTGAGTTATATGGCCTAGTGATGCGCAGTTATTTTGGTATCTGACCTGGTGTGTCTGGCTGGTGGGAGGAGATGAGAACCACCAGGAGACCCCCCCTCCCCACAATGGGCCAGCCCTGCCTGGAAGTGTTCCACTCAGACAGCCCTATGCTCTTGCTATGACTTAATTGATTTCCTTATTAATTAAAAAGAGTTCTGTACCGACTTATTGAACATAGAGCATCTGTTTGTCCTAGTGTTAACAGCACCCATCAGACAATAACAATGGAAGTCCTGCACATTTGACGCATTTAAGCAATAACGGCGGAAGGCCGCCAAATTAGCAGGGGCCGTTTCAGATGATAACATCGGAAGGCCCCCGGATTACCTGGGGCCGTTCCAGACGATAACGTCGGAAGGCCCCTCGGATTAGCAGGGGCCGTTCCAGACGATAATGGCGGAAGGCCCCCAGATTACCAGGGGCTGTTCCAGACGATAATGGCGGAAGGCCCCCAGATTACCAGGGGCCGTTTCAGATGATAACATCGGAAGGCCCCCGGATTAGCTGGGGCCGTTCCAGACGATAACGTCGGAAGGCCCCTCGTATTAGCAGGGGCCGTTCCAGACGATAATGGCGGAAGGCACCCAGATTACCAGGGGCCGTTCCAAACAATAATGGCGGAAGGCCCCCAGATTACCAGGGGCTGTTCCAGACGATAACGGCGGAAGGCCCCCAGATTAGCAGGGGCCGTTCCAGACGATAACGGCGGAAGGCCCCCAGATTAGCAGGGGCCGTTTCAGATGATAACATCAGAAGGCCCCCGGATTAGCAGGGGCCATTTCACATGATAATGTCGGAAGGCCCCCAGATTAGCAGGGGCCATTTCAGATGATAACGTTGGAAGGCCCCCGGATTAGCAGGGGTCGTTTCAGACAATAATGGCAGACCAGGACCAGCTGTGCTCGGAAATACTACAAGACCCTGACTGGGAGGGGGGAGGGAAATGCTCTGGATCATAATCTCAGAAAAATTTACCATGTATTAGTGCCCCCTTGCACCGTAACATGCAGGACTTGGATAAGGGTGCAGCGAAGACATGCACACCCTACAATCTTTCATTCAGCGTGGATCCAGGTAGGTGCAGTCCTCTGTGTCAGCCTTACAGATTCTTCTGCATGGTATTGCTTACACTCTAATCTACTTTTTGTTAAAAAAAATGATGACAGTGACATTATCTGACATTTATGAAGACACCCTGATAACATTTTTAAGTATGTGTGTTATCAGAGTTAATCCCATGACAGGAAGTCTGCACTCCACCGCCATCATACACAAATGAGCGTGCTGGGGGGAAGCGGGGGGGCGGGGGGGTGCAGCAGGAGGCCAAGAGAGCCGGGGGCCACGATGGGCCGGGCTGCTGTCTTAATCTTATTATATATATATATATATATATATATATATATGACACCCCGGGATTTCCATGGCTGTTATTTTGCCTGGTGCCCTGAAACACTGCCGTCTCCTCAAGGTGCTGGTCCCACCTCCGATGTTTGTTTCATTTGTGAGACGCTAGAAAGGGCCTCGGATTTCATTCTGAAAGCCTTCTCTCACTACGCACTTCCACATCTGCCTGAACTGCCCTTTTTTTACGAGACTCAATATCACCTCCCCAGATGGGCCTTTCGTACCTGCGAATGGCCTGGCGGATGGAAAAAAACAGGCTGCAGGTGAAGAGCTTGCTGTGTCTCCATGGTGATGTCATCATCTCCAAGTCCTCTTTCAGGCTCTCTATTACTCTCCAGCCATCCATTAACATGGTGGCCCAACGCAGCGCTTCCCGTTGTAAACACTTCACGTAATGTGGAGGCACCTTTCCGGATGAATGATAAGGAGCTGCCCAGCTCAAGGTAGTCGAGCTGATCGATGTATTTCTGCTGGCGGAACAAGGGCCGGGTGGAAAGTGAGTCAGATGCTTGTCACAAGGGACACCTGAAATATCGAGGGCCGTGTGTCTGGCTACCAATAAGCGTGGCTGTTTGTCTTCCAAAATCCCCCTTTTCTGTACTTCTTTGGTAACCAGTTAAATGATGCACGATACACGCAGAAAAATAAGCGTGTGGCCGCCACCAGCTAGTGGCTCTCACCTGGCAGCCTTGGCGGCAGCAGGCCTGGCCGGACCGAGGTGGTAGTGCGGCAAGGCGGTGGCAGCCTTGGCGGCAGCAGGCCTAGCCGGACCGAGGTGGTAGTGTGGAAAGGCGGCGGCAGCCTTGGCGGCAGCAGGCCTGGCCGGACCGAGGCGGTAGTGCGGTAAGGCGGTGGCAGCCTTGGCGGCAGCAGGCCTGGCCGGACCGAGGTGGTAGTGCGGTAAGGCGGCGGCAGCCTTGGCGGCAGCAGGCCTGGCCGGACTGAGGCGGTAGTGCGGTAAGGCGATGGCAGCCTTGGGGCAGCAGGCCTGGCCGGACCGAGGTGGTAGTGCGGTAAGGCGGCGGCAACCTTGGCGGCAGCAGGCCTGGCCGGACCGAGGCGGTAGTGCGGTAAGGCGGCGGCAGCCTTGGCGGCAGCAGGCCTGACCGGACCGAGGTGGTAGTGCGGTAAGGCGGTGGCAGCCTTGGCGGCAGCAGGCCTGGCCGGACCGAGGTGGTAGTGTGGAAAGGCGGCGGCAGCCTTGGCGGCAGCCTTGGCGGCGGCAGGCCTGGCCGGACCGAGGCGGTAGTGCGATAAGGTGGTGGCATCCTTGGCGGCAGCAGGCCTGGCCGGACCGAGGTGGTAGCGCGGAAAGGCGGCGGCAGCCTTGGCGGCAGCAGGCCTGGCCGGACCGAGGCGGTAGTGTGGAAAGGCGGCGGCAGCCTTGGCGGCAGCAGGCCTGGCCGGACCGAGGCGGTAGTGCGGTAAGGCGGTGGCAGCCTTGGCGGCAGCAGGCCTGGTGGGTCCGAGGCGGTAGTGCGGTAAGGCGGCGGCGACGAGGATGACATGTGTACAGAAATGGGGGTGTGTCTCTGCGTGTGTCCTCTGTAAATATAAACCCTAACCCAACTGCAGGAATCTACATATGAAGAACTTGTTTACAGAACAAAATAAATGAATAATAATAGTTATGCTATTGAAAAAACGGCTGGGGCAGCCATCTGACCTCTGAGCCTCATGGGGTAAGACAGTGCAGCCTGGGTTTGAATCAAAAATACATGAATCAAAACGCATGCAATGACAGGTGTCTGACTGTGCTAGAATTCAGCCTTCTCTTCTCCAGTTTAGCAGTGTCATGCAGTACTCACCCTGCTTGCGTGACACTACACACACACACACACCTTGACACACATGCACACACACACACACACACACACACACCTTGGCACACATGCTTCATTGATGTGCTCCAGCTTATAATTGAAAAAGCCGCTTTAGTGAGGTTTCCTGTGTTCCTGAAAACTTGAATCCGCTTTTAAAATGACACTTTAGGCTTTGGTTCGTACGTTATTCGCTTTCCTGCCTGAATAAGGGGTTGTGGAATAAGGATGGAAGAGATCTTTCATGATGAGACAAGCAGAAGGAAAAGTCTAAACCTTGTGAAATTCTGATAGTAATGCTGGTATGAAACACTGTCCCCCAGGGCAGCCTATCATTGCTGTTATGGTCGTATATAGCATTCTGAGCCACAGAAGTAATATTGAAATTTCAAGATCTACAGCATCAAAAGAAAAACACCTGTCTAACCGAACAAGAGAGTCCCTGATGACATTGGCACTTATGTGTAATTTACAGTCATCAGAATGTCCAGAAAAAAATTAGATTTTTTGATTATGCATAAATAATAAAAAATAATCTGAAAAACAGAGGTTTGTATATTCGTGTTTCATTAAATATCTATGTTTCAGCTGCACAATGCAAATTCACCCAGAAAATCAATACAGTCTAGCTATTAGTTTATTGTCACACTCCTGGTGGTATTATTTATAATTTTTCAGCCTTAGTTACATCTTTACATTTACGGTGCTCTTAAAAGATAACAAGGAAGAATAGTAGAGATGAAAATAAGGAGTCATAATTTTATTATGGATAGATTTGATTTGACCGGTAACCCTAAACATGATTACATAAACATGACCAGGATACACAGTTAGAAGACAAATGGATGAACAGATTAGTGTATTATGTTTCATTTGAGTTTTTAAATTTAAGAACAGGTGCCGATTTTGCAGAGGTGCGGAAGTCTTACAAATCAGCTCCTTGGTCCGGCAGTCCTGCTCTTTAGTCCGGCAGTCCTGCTCCTTGGTCCGGCAGTCCTGCTCTTTAGTCCGGCAGTCCTGCTCCTTGGTCCGGCAGTCCTGCTCCTTGCCAAAATGAGCGGACTGCTTGCTGGGAAAAGCGTTTTAGGGTTATGTTTATTTTCGTGGAATGTTTTTGCCGTAAAGAGCAAGCTCACCTTGCAGCCCTGGGCGCTTTCATGCCAACAGCCGGGTCCCGGTGAATCGAAAGTTTGCTTCTCTTCTGATTTTCTGCCACTTTTCATCGGAGCCTTTTCTTCAGGCACTTCGTGTTTCAAAGCCACCTTTTAAGCTTCGCTATGGCTGTGATATCAAGGACACATCTAAGTTTGCTGTTGAAGCTGCCAGCCGAAGCAGTGGAGAGGAGTCTGTTAAATATGGAACAAGGGAGTCTGAAAACGAGAGCTTTTGTAGGGCATTTATATTTACATTTGTTTAGCAGAAGCCTTCATCCAAAACGGCATGTAACTCTTCAAGTGTGGGAGCCGTGCTTTTTGGTTCAACTGCATAAGTGCAAGTATATTATAACTAACCTATTACCTTGAAGAAAATGTGGGAATGATCTGACAAGATATTTAACATTGCATGGATTTATGGACAGTCACAATTTGGCCTTATAGAATCCCGCATAAAATCTGGAATTTAAGTTTTGCCGTTAACCTATTACTTATAATTGAGAGCCCTGCCTTTATCATCTAAGGTAATCTGTAAAATTTTTCTGCCAAGGAGCATTTGTTTAGGTGGATAACTGTAAGAAAACAGGGTCATTAGTCTTAAAGGCCAAATGAATATGTTCAAAAGATAAGTAATGTCCTTCAGTTGTCTGTGTGTGTCTGTCTGTGTGTAACAGAATTTATTTAGTGTAGGATTCTCTAGCAGATATAGTGTGTCATTTGTGATAAACCATCTTTTATAACATTAAACTGCTCTTTAAAAAGATTAAGTGGAGAAGTCTTGCTTGTGGTGCGTGTTCTGGCCTGGGGGGGTGGAGCTGAGAGGAGCATTATGGGTCCTGATCTCCTGTCTCTCGCCAGCACTCGCACCCACCTGCTACATGAGTGATTGGGGCAGAGCAGCAGCAGGATCTTTGGTGAAGAGCAAACATGAAAAACACAAGCTTCCTACCCCACAGGTGTCAGCGGGTTGGGCGTGTGGGGCCCCTCAGCGAGGAGGGTGGCGGATTCTCAGGGGTGAGCGAGCGCTGTGCGGCGGTAGCTCTGCACACTGCCCGTCGGATCACACAGTTTTGGTACAAATCCACCCTCCCCACGACAGGCATGTTCGTGACCTTGTCCCTGCCAAGGTCATGCCATGGCCGCTGACAGTCTGCTTGTGTTGGGAGCGAATGCTACTCAGCCGTTATCTTCATTCTTGGGTATATACAGTATATGCCCTCCTTCCAGAGACCCAGATGTGGGCTCCCTTTACACCCTGAAGCAGGCTGCCTCTTTAGTAAACAGTACAGCATGCTTTCTGGTATCCATGGAAACCTTAACAGGAGCTCTCCTGCTCTCCGATGCCGGAGTGGGCCCTTGTGTTTTTCCCCAGGACCCAGACCGCTCACTGCCTATGAATGGGATAAAATCCCCACCATTGAACTTTTTCAATAATTGCAGCAAGTAAGAGTTTTGCTCTCGATAGCCTCCTCTCTCTCTCTCCTCTTTCCTCTTGCCCACAACTTTTCCGTACTTCCTCTCTCTTGCGCTCATTCTTTATTGTGCCTCCTCCCTCTTGTGCCTTCCCTGTCTTGCACACCCAGTTCTCCTTCCTTCGTCTACCTTCCACATGAAGCACCATTCTTCCTTTGTGGATCCCCCGTGTACTAGCAGAGATTACATTCCCTCTCCAGCTTCTCAGCATAAAACATTCTTAAGTGTCATTTATTACTGTCCATCAGTCATCTAATAACATGTATGGAGCAAAACAGGAAGGATGGACCATTCTCTTCCATTAGCTGAAGGGCATCAAAATGGTTGCTAGGATATGAAATGAACATGCTCTTTTCCTCTGCAATGTCGTTACTTGAAAAACTTTTTTGCTTTTTATGTATATTTGTATGATACTATGAATAAGCAAGACAACAGCCCTATTTCCCATTATTTAATTTCGTTGAAAAGATTCTCAGAATTCTGGGTAATGAGTTAGGATAATTGAGTCCTGATAAATCTTGTTAAATAACACCTTACATAAACATGTACTTAAGGTGACTCTTGAATTCCTTCATAGTCTAGTGCATCTAAGTATTCCTCTACCTCCTTAAATATTTTACAGCTATCATTAAATCTGTTAGATTGAAATAAGTGTCAAACACCTTTCAGATGCATTTCATTAAAGCATCATTGTTAGTGCAAGTGATAAGTAAAGACTGCTACTCATTAGGCACCATGAACGGATTGTGTTTGCTAAATGTCTTCCTTACGAGATGCTTTTGAGACAGCTCTGTTTGCTACTAGTTAACTGAAGGACTTAAACGGGTCTTTCACAGTGAGGTATGCATGCTGTTATCTCTGAAGCAGACATTTACCTCAAGGTACGGAGAACAGAAATTAAAAACGATCACGTCTAATCTTGAGATCTAAATGATCCAGTTAACTGAAAATAGCCAACCCCCCTGTCTAAAGTGGTACAGTAGGTTGAGGCCCCCTGTATTCATAAAAGGATTGAAACCCAAGGCAGGGTGGCAAGTTCCATCCAGACGTACGTGTTCTCCCAGCTGGTCAAGGGCTATCACCCTTCCGTTAATCATCCGTTTATGACATGGGAAAGGACAGTGGGCCGCACTGAAGGAGTAGGAAGTCTATCCGAAGGAATTTAATAAGAAAGCAGATCTTGATGGATTAGCCGGCACATCTCCACCTGAGACTTTTCCAGAATGATGAATCACAAAGAAGCTCCCTCCCAGCTTCCTCAGTCGCGGGAGATTACGGCGCCATTGTAGGATTTAGCCCCATCGAGTACTTTTATTAATATTTATATGGATATAAAAGCAAGCAGGTCGGGAAGCATTTGCCTCATCCTGCTTTTGGCGCAGGGCGTGAAGCGCGTCCTGGGGGCTCCAAGGTCCTTTAATCGGGGGGCAATGGTGGGTCTGTGGGTGCCACCCAGATGGCGACAGCATATATTCCCTGTGAGCCACGCCCCGCCATAGTGCCTGAGAGCGCTAATGATGCCTCCGATGTGTCCCACCCTGGGCAGGCAGGGCAGGGGCCTAATCCTTCATAAATAATGGATACCCAAATCCCAGGCAGTCAGGCGACATCAGAGAGGTCTGTTCATATCAAGTAAGGGGCGAGTCATCACCTATATAGTACTCTGCTAGGAGGGTGGGCAAGGCCCACGCCAGGGGCTTCGTAACGGGTCCCTTCCAACCCTAACCCTAACCCTAACGCATCCCTTACTTGGTCCGGTGGCCTTCCAGAACCAAGCTGCCCTTCAAAGAATCAACAGTTCACCATGTTAAAAATCTGTTTCTCTCCTCTGATTTTAAACTTTAATCCAATGCAGCCTGTAGCTCATTCTGATGAATATATTTTTTAAATGTGCTTATCGAAGGATTTTCAGTACCCAGTGTGCCCAGTCTGACCAGTGTGCCCAGTCCGACCAGTACAATATGCCTAATGCACATACCTCTCCCTTCTGTTAAGCTAATCAGCGGATGTGGTCAACCTGTTTGTGCCGAGTGCTTTGACTCTGCCCTGCACATCTCCTGGACGGCAACATTTAAGACTGGAGAAACTTTAACCCTCCATCCTGACCACTACATAATCCTGCCTTGCTGACAGTTGGGGAAAGCAAAGGAATCACCGATAGTGAAGGCTGTCTCCGCAGTTTTGCTCAGGGGACTGCGGGGCGATCTTCTGGTGTGGTGCAGCTAATCCGCCAGTGTAATGCCCTAGACAAACACAGGACAAACACGTACCGATTCCCAGTTTATGACAGGGAAGGATGGGTTGCGGCCTGTATGCGTAATTAAGGACAGTGTTTCGCAGAGGGTGATTCAGTCCTTCCAGCCGCACGTTTGGAAAAGGCAAACTAAGGCCTAAGCCATCCTTCATAGGTGCTGGTGGAAACACACACAAACAGCGGAACGTGACGATGGAAGGAGAAGCAGCAGGGCCTAATTAAAAACGCCCCGCACTGTATTTGCCCACACTCTTTCTGAAATTCATCCTTGCATTAATGTTCTTCTTTTTTTTGCTTTGCTGCTAAGCTAATTGTGTGTTTAATTATTATTTGCTTGATGGCACACTGTCCTGGGCAAGACAGGATAAACCCTTTTGATTTCCTTCATGAGAGTTGTCAATTTCTCATTAAGGATTTAGCGGATTAAGGATTAAAGGGGAGGGAGTGGTGAATTAAGAAGGGGCATGATGACCCTTGTTCCTGTTTCAGGAAGAGGATATGGGGGGGAGGGGGCATTTACTGCAGAGGATAAATGGTTGATGATGCCATTCCATGAAAGAAATGTTCATTTTTAGCAGTTTTTGTTAACACTGTCCTGGTTCGTCTGATTGTATTGATGCTAGTGGTTTTAGCTCTGCTATATTTGATTCTTTAGTAATTAATTTCTTATACTATTTTCAAATGGAAATGCTGGTTCAGTTTAAATGGACCTGTGCTTCATCCAGGACAGAGTAAGACTAACGTGTGTCTCCATGCCGTGTTCAGAGGAGGGATCCCAGTTTCTCATACGGCCGGTTCCCTAAAACGGCTCACCTTTCTGCCCTCTCCTGCTGCCTTGCCTAAGGGCGGACCCACGCTTGGCCTGATTGTCTCCATCCCCACGCCCCCGCCCTCACTGACCTGCGCTCACATAGCACTTAATGTTCCGGCCTGAGCCCACTTCCGGTATCACAGAAAGGACACTGTTATCATGCACTACAATGGAGTTCATGACTGATGTCTCACTCTTTACTTCAATGACCCCCCCCCCCGAATCTACAAGGCAGAGGACACCGTCACCCAACCCCACCCATTGTGGTTACACACCCCTGGAGCAGACCGGAGAGCCGTTACCAGACTGGCCAAGGTGGCATGTGAGGGACCCTCGAGGTTAAGACCCATGTTTGCGCAGGCCTGAATTTCCAACCGGTAGGGCGATGTCAGTCTGTGGGCAGCAAGCTCACGGCCCCTCTCTTACGAGACTGGTAGGGCGATGTCAGTCTGTGGGCAGCAAGCTCACGGCCCCTCTCTTACGAGACTGGTAGGGCGATGTCGGTCTGTGATCTCAGTGTGTAACCTGGCACTGGCTCAGCCTGGGTGCGAGTGATCCAATCAAGCTCTACTTGCAAAACAGACGGGCCCACACCATCCTCTCTGCTTTGTTTGTTCTGTTATTCTCTGAAAGCTCTTCCAGCCATTTGGAGGCGTCTGCACATGCATCTACAGACGCACTCTAAGGTGCTGGCATGCTCCGCATCCCATATGGACATGCCCCCTCGCCACTGCTGAGCAGTTGATGCTTGTGTGGCACATGAGTTTGTAGACGCCAGCATATGGTGCAGTGGTAGGATGGTCTGCACATTCAAGGGTTAAGCCACGTTCCAGATGGAATTACAAGACTCCACTTACTAAAATAGCAAGCTCCTTTACTTAAACTGAAATACTGAAATACAAATTTAGCAGTGCACTTCAGTCATGAATTAAATGGCATTGGCCAGAGGTGGATATTTCAGGTGCAGAAAGTACAAATCCGACCAAGACTTTATTTCGACCAGCCAGTTGAGTACTCTGTGACTGCATACCTCCACATCCGGTGTTCCCTAAAGCCCAGCCAAAGTAGCCCGTGAAGATAGCGAGGATGGCCGCTCAGCATTTTCTGGTGACCCAGCAGATTGCAGAACGTCGTTCCGGATAGGAACTGACCAGTCTCAAACCTGTACAGGTATCTGTACAGGAGATTTAACAACATATGCTAATGTGCCCATAGGGATGCTGCACACGTGTTATCTCTGAATGGGGAATGTACTTGACGGGAACGTGAAGGTTTACGCATTCGTGCAGAAGTACAGAGGCACCGCAAATCGGCATTAGACGATGCTCCGCTGTGCTAGAGGTCACACTTCTGTGCTGGAAAGTGCAACTTTCCAACAGTCATATTTTATTCATATTGTATGTTATTAATATTGCGATATTGTCTCGTTTCGTCATCCCTCTTCCTCTTGGTGTGCGGCAGCAGGAGCTCGCTGTTTACATCACACAAAGCTCATTCTGATAGCTTGGCATCTATAGCTTAGCCGCTCATCTTTCCTGCCACCCTCTACAATAGCTGTTCATCCTGGAATTTGTCCCGGTCCTGCTAACAGGACCCACTCTTAGCAGTGATCTAACTCTGCTGAATCCAGAGTGAGTTTGCACTATCCCTGTCGGTGTGGCTTTGGTAGAGCTGCCGGCTGGCCCCTCTTGGTTTAACCTTTGACCTTTGACCTTTGACCTTACTCATAAGGACAGGTGCACTCTGCCAAGCTCTAGTCTACCCAGCCAATATGCTCTCAAAGAAAAGGTGCAGATATTGACACAGCAGAAACCGTCATGCGAGATGTGGCTCTGTGAGCAGCGTTCCAGCTGCCGCTGTGCTCACAGTGCTCAGCTGGTGCTGAACCTGGCACCTGCTACTCGGAGAACTCAGCCAGCTCTTTGTGTTTGGAGGTTGCTGGGCTCCATTCAGTCATGTGGACATAACTGACCCAAAACATTGGGGCAACGTGCTGGAGAGTCCTGGGAACATGCTGGAGAGTCCTGGGCCTGGCCAGTTTTGACTTGAAGTCTGTTAGCCTTGGAGCTGACATCAGTGATCTGAGGAAAAAGAGCTTCTCTGGCTCCCCGGAACTATCCGGAACAGATGTTAGGTAAGTGTCGCACATGGTCACAATTCTGCTGCTGTAATTGGTCTCAGGTTATGCACTGTGCACTCGCCGTCCGCCCGCTCATTCTGAAGCTCGCTGCGCCATATCAGGCATTTAAAATGAGATTTAATAAACAATTAAAGGCAAACCTTACAGCACAGCATGCCCTTGATCTCCACTCCACGGTATTTCACCAAGAGACTCTCTCCTCCCAGGCCCATGATGACAGAAGTCTGATCACTGTTCCCAGGCTCCAACAGCATCGAGAGGGTGGCTGTAATTGTCTCTCTTTGACTAAGTGAGGCATTTCCATCTAAATGCAATAATATTAATGTGTCAATCGCTTGGAGGTTAAAGGTAGCTTTTTCTAGCTTGACTTTCAGAATGTGTCCCCCAGGAACCACTGAATAGATTCCCGGGAGAAATGACACAGGCCACCACTTCGTCCAGAGCTGAGTGCTTGTAGTTTGTTGTAGACCAGCGATTTTCAGCTTAATTCTGTATGTCAGGAGGAAAAAAACACACAAAATCCTTCTTTATACTGAACTACCCTCTGGCAATTCCGTAATGAGTTAGTGTAATGTGTTACTTCGTAAAAAACAAACAACCACAAATCAGTTTTTTCAGCTGAAGTAGAACAAAGAATAAGCTCTACATGGCGGCCAATACCCCTCACCCACAGTTCAACAGCGAAAGCAGCATGAATACATTACATGATATACAAGCCTGACGTTTCATTTTGCTAAGTTCTCAGGGGAAACTTGTCCGTGATTGTTGTTTAAGAGATTAATTTATCTACATCCCCAGGAAAAATATAACATCTGGTCTCTTGATGGTGTTAGCTAGCACAATAACATCTACTTTCAGAATGTAGATAAAGAGCTAACTAAGCCATTAAATGCCCCGTGTTTTATTGAATGAGCGTGGTACCAGTGACCATATTGTGTTTACAGCTGTAGAGAAACATCTGGAATCCTCAGTGCGTCAGGGGAGCGCTTTTGAGCCTGTTTCTGTCAATTCTGCAGATTTGTGCCTGCGTTTGCTCGTCAGGATCCCTGACTGATAGATGGTTCTCTCTCTCCATCCAGGACCTTCTGGCCATTCAGGTGTGAACCAGGCTATGGATCTGTTGTAACTGTACTACTCTCCTTGTCGCCACGGTTACAGCAAATCTTCCAACAGATGCCCGTTTGCTTTATGAGCCGTTTACATGCCATTAATGTTCTGTGGAATAAGCTGCCCTTCAGAAATTTCTCTGAGCATAACCTGAGCAGGAGACCTTATGGGCCCAAGTTTTTATATAAAGAAAAGGCACCACGATGCAGCACAACACCAAAGGACCTTACAGCCAGGTGTCATTTTCGCTCCCAATTAATGATCATTATAAATAGCCACTGGTTGGGTGATTAACAAGGTGAAACATGAGCAGCTAACACATGGTTTGCCAGATTTCTCATGCATATGTGATTGGATTCACCTCCATAAAGACATCGCAGGTTGTCCACGCCTAGCTGCTTTCAGAGTTTGGCCGGGCTAAACGGCCATGTTGACTTGTTACTAGGAAGGGCATCAGGGGTCCAGCTGAACACAGGTCCAGCAGGGGCCCAGCTGAACACTGGTCCATCTGGGGCCCAGCTGAACACTGGTCCATCAGGGGTCCAGCTGAACACTGGTCCAGCTGGGGCCCATCTGAACACTGGTCCATCAGGGGCCCAGCTGAACACTGGTCCATCTGGGGCCCAGCTGAACACTGGTCCAGCTGGGGCCCATCTGAACACTGGTCCATCAGGGGCCCAGCTGAACACCGGTCCATCTGGGGCCCAGCTGAACACCGGTCCATCTGGGGCCCAGCTGAACACCGGTCCACAGGGATCCAGCTGTACACCGGTCCATCAGGGATCCAGCTGAACACCGGTCCATCAGGGGCCCAGCTGAACTCCGGTCCATCAGGGGCCCAGCTGAACACTGGTCCATCTGGGGCCCAGCTGAACACCGGTCCATCAGGGATCCAGCTGAACACCGGTCCATCAGGGATCAAGCTGAACACCGGTCCATCAGGGGCCCAGCTGAACACCGGTCCATCTGGGGCCCAGCTGAACACTGGTCCAGCTGGGGCCCATCTGAACACTGGTCCATCAGGGGCCCAGCTGAACACTGGTCCATCAGGGGCCCAGCTGAACACCGGTCCATCTGGGGTCCAGCTGAACACTGGTCCATCAGGGGCCCTGCTGAACACCGGTCCATCTGGGGTCCATCTGAACACTGGTCCATCAGGGGCCTCGCTGAACACCGGTCCATCAGGGGCCCAGCTGAACACTGGTCCATCGCCGGAGCATCAGTGTGGGACTCCGGCAGTAAAACTCGGTGTGGTGAGGGACAGCTGTGATATTCTGGCTCGGTTACGCCTTGGCTTGAAATTCCATTTCATCTGCACCTTGACAGTTTATAGGTTTATTAACTGCACAACATACTCCCACACTTACTTGTCCTGTAATATGCACACAAAGGCTAATACTACATCAACACCACGGAAGATATAAGCATATAACTACAGCTTACTCTATGGTTTTTAATTTTTTGTTTTTTTAAAGAGATGCCACTTTAAATCCAAGCATAGACTAAACACCTGGGCAGATTCATCGTTCTTAGAATAGCAATGTTAAGCAGTCATGAGCCTTCTATGATAAATAATGAATGTTAATAACAGACATTAAACCAGGAAATGAGTGTAATGGCCAGAGTCAGAAAGTGGAACTTTCTTTATGACAGATGATGCTGATTAACACAGAGAAGAGGCTGTACTGGGAACTTAGCGCCTCAGCCCAGCGCCCACTAAATACTGTTTGGAGGGGGAGGAGACCCGTATTCTGCTGCTAGGTGATGTGGGCCAGTAGTCAGTAGAGTAAAAATTGTAATATTCAGGGGCACCCTGTTTCAGAATGGGGCCATTAAAAGCAGTTAATCTCAAATTAGTCAGCCTAAATCTGGCAACATAAATGGCTGAAGTGGGAGACCACGTGATGGGGGGGGGGGGCACATGCTGAGACAGTCGCGCGAGGGGGGGTTACGCCAGAGGCTGTGTGTGTTGTCAGGAGTGACGCTTCAAGCAGAGGACGGCTGGTGACTGGCATTAGTGTGTACTGCTGGGGGCCACTTGCTCTGTCTGTGAGTGTGCTGGATTAGGCCTTGAGTGACTGCCATTGTTATGCTGAGGGTGAGCAGTGTCATTAACACAAACTTGCTCTGTCTGTGAGTGTGCTGGATTAGGCCTTGAGTGACTGCCATTGTTATGCTGAGGGTGAGCAGTGTCATT
>JABFDZ020000002.1:15513329-15528368 GCA_019775955.2 Pollimyrus isidori
AGTCAGGACCTCGGTTTAACGTCTCATCCGAAAGACGGTGCTTTTTACAGTATAGCGTCCCCATCACTATACTGGGGTATTAGGACCCACACAGCCCACAGGGTGAGCACCCCCTGCTGGCCTCACTAACACCTCTTCCAGCAGCAACCTAGTTTTCCCCAGGAGGTCTCCATTCAGGTACTGACCAGGCTCAACCCTGCTTAGCTTCAGTGGGCAACCAGTCTTGGGCTACAGGGTGATATGGCTTAGTGCCTTTCACTTAATCTTTTCAGCCAACCTCATTTATTCAGGTCAAGAAACCTCCTCACGGACCTATCTAATCCCCCATTATGTGAAAGCGCCCTCTTCAGACAGCAAGGTTGGGGGATGTTATCCAGACATCACAGAGACACGCGTTCAGCTGCTGGCCCTCCTGCAACCTGCCAGCCCCCTCACACCGCAGACATGTCCACTCATAGAGACACAGACACAGGTCTAAAATTCAAAAGTCAGGTGTTTTTTTTGAGTCCCGCTGACCCTGAGAAAATGCACGGCCTGCTGGGATGGCAGGCTGGAGCAGCACCATTGGCAGGGAAGCAGACTGACACACGGCTTGGTGTTTAATTACACTCTGGGATGGGGGGCCTCTATGTAAACATTCCACAGTGTTGCCTATACCCTGTATAATGGCGTGTATAATAGGATTAGATGGTGCCTGCCATATGCAAATCAAATGCTTGACTTCTAATTTCAGACACAGTTCAGGTGGACTTTATTTTCTTCCATGATTCAGGCTCCACCTTCAGCACTGAGGGATGTGCAGAAGATGCCTCTGTATTGTACCAGGGGAGGCCCAGGAGCACACAAGCCCCGCCCCTCCTGTGCTTCACCCCTCCTGTTTCCCACCCTTCCTAGCCCCGGTTGGTGTAACAGACATGTCAGGAGGTGTTTTAATTGGTTCCAGTCTTCGTGCAGATTAAATAAATGCACATGAGGACATGCTGGGTGCTGCCTCTCCAGCTACGACGTCACGTGTCTGCCAAGCATGATGAGGACGATACTTTTGGAATCACAAGGGATAAGCTTAGGTTTGGAAAGAAGTCACTATACATCCCTCTTCACGGTTATGGTTAGGCTTGGGCTTAGAAGGACATCATTGTAGACCCCTCTTCACGCTTAGGCTTAAGTTTAGAAGGACGTCACTGTACACCCCTCTTAACAGTTAGGGTTAGGCTTAAGCTTAAGAGGACAACACTGTACACAACAACAACAACAAATTTATTTTTGCATAGTGCATTACCACAACATTACATCATCTCAAAGAACTTTACAGCATCCCCACCCAAAGCCCACAGTGAGTAAGCCATAGGCGACAGTGGTAAGGAAAAACTCCCTAGAAGGAAGAAACCTTGGGAGGGACCAGACTCAAAGGGGAAGCCCATCCTCCAGGGGCCGGCAGGGAGAGTCAAATACAATAAAAATTGAGACATAAACGGGGTTCAGGGGGAGAGAACCAGCTGGTCCCAACACTCCAATCACCAGGCAACCAGAAGGCAGGTAGCGGGTCATACAAGGAAGATCACATACTGTAGGTAGAACGTTGGGCTGGATGCATGGACATCATTGGTGGTGGCAACGTCACATGTTATAGGGTGTGCTGGACATCTTGATAGATTGAGGTCTCCAGGCAGTGCCCCTCAGGAGGAGTAGGGGAAATAAAATATGCAATTATTCAAAGTACGGGAGACTATAGGCAGTGCTAAAAGTTAAATGAGTGCAATATGAAGTGTAATGCTCTGGCAGATATGGCTATGGCAGCATAAGTAGGAGGGAGAGGCAGGTGGGAATGCAGGCCCGTCAAATACAGGAAAAATGTTGTGAACAGGACAAGGGACTGTACATTACCTTTCTCGATCTGACTAAGGCATTTGACACTGTGAGCAGGAAAGGCCTATGGCAGATCATGACTAGGTTGTCCCCCAAAGTTCCTTGACATGGTCATGCACAATGACCAGCGTGGCCAGGTCAGAAACAACAACGACCTCTCAGAGCCCTTCCCGATCCTCAACAGAAGCAAGGCTGTGTCCTCGTGCCAACTCTCTTCACCATCTTCTTCAGCATGATGCTGCAGCGGGCCACAGAAGACCTCGGAAATGAAGATGGCATCTACATACGATACCGCACCGACGGCAGTTTATTTAACTTCCGGCGCCTACAGGCCCACACCAAAACCCTAGGAAAATTATTTGGGAGCTACTCTTTGCCGATGGCGTCGCCCTTGTAGCCTACACAGAGACCGCACTGCAACGCGTAACGTCGTGCTTCGCAGAGGCTGCACAGCTCTTCGGACTGGAAGTCAGCCTGAAGAAGACAGAGGTTCTGCACCAGCCTGCCCCAAAAGAAGGGTACCACCCACCCCACATTACAACTGGTGAGACGGAACTGAAGGCAGTCCAGCAGTTCACCTACTTGGGGTGCACATCTCCTCTGACGCGAAAATCGATAAAGAGCTGGACAACAGACTGGCAAAGGCAAATAGTGCCTTTGGCAGACTCTTCTGTCGTGTCTGGGACAACGATCACCTGAAGAGAGACACCAAGATCAGCGTGTATACAGCCGCGGGACTGACCACCCTCCTGTACGGCTCCGAGTCGTGGGTTACATACAGTCATCACTTATGACTCTTAGAACGCTTCCGATTGTCCTAATGGTGAGCTCTCCACTGGGCACCGCGACAGAGGGGCACCAACGAAGAGATACAAAGACTCTCTAAAGATCTCTCTGACAGCCTGCCACATCGATCATCGTCAGCGGTCAGCCCTTGCCACTGACCACGAGGCTTGGTGACACATTGTTCGCCTGTCGGTCTCCTCCTTCGAGAACAACCGCAGAGCCGCCTTCAAAGAGAAACGCAGCAGAAGGAAGAACCGTGTGGTCACAGCTCCAACCCCAGATCCGACTTACCTATGCAGCCGCTGTGGCGGAGTGTGCCTGTCACGGGGAAGGCTTAGGCTTAGAAGGATGTCACTGTACACCCCTCTTTGCGGTCGGGGAATTGGCATTTGCTTTGTGTTCTGTTATATCATAGCCTGAAATTGGGGATTTTTCGAGAGTGGTAACACTTCTTTGAGATGATGTATCTGTGTATGCATGTGTCCTGTGTTGGGCAAGAGCTCCTGTGGAGCAGATGGTGACATGGTCCACCAGCATGTTGTGGGAACTGGGCACTTCCTGGAGTGAGAAAGAGGAGGAGGGGGCCCATGTGGACCCACACATCCCCCCCCCCAGGAGTTAAGGCTGAGGCATAAAGCAATCCCCCCTGCCCCCCAGGTCTGCCTGTGCTGACAAAGCTATTGTCTTAATAATGCACATTCTGTTCACCTCCAACCAGGTCCTTGTTTGTGTGGGTGCTCTTGTTTGGTTATTTGATGTCCAGTGATATACAGTACCTGACTAAAACATCAAGTCCCTTAGTGCTAAGCGAAGTCTTCTTTGACTCGCTCATTAGTAGTTTGGGTGCCAGACGGCGGACAGTTTGGTGATGATTCTGCATGAACCGCCCAATCAGTGCATGGTGTGCTGGTGATATTTAGCCACACAGCATGGTAGGAGAACATAGATGAGCTGTCTGCTGCTCTCTGTCCCATGTATAGGGGGGCGATTTGAGGTCCTCCATGTGCTTTGAGCCGTGATCCATAGCAGATTCTCTTTTTCTTCGGTTGGCATGTTACATCTGAATGGACAGCATTTCTTTGGAGGCTTGATTTAATAGTTTCTGAAATCTCACTTTATTCCATTCAGCATGAGGAGAATCGACTGGCCCTCTGCATTAAAACAGAGGCCCGCACTGCCCTGCCCAAGGAGGCCGATCGATGCTTGCTATGGATTTTGCTGTCCACGACTTCATAAGTACTTGGCTGCTTAAAATGGCAACTCCATTTAACAGGCAATCATTGCTAACTGCCTTTTTTCATCGCCCAGTAGTCTGTGAAAATCTATGCAGGCCAGTCTGTTAATGTGGCATTTAGAATTTCCCAGACAACGATGTTCGGATTAATTAAAGACATGGGGGTTCAGGGCACTGAACCTGACATTTGCACATTGTGGTTGCCCCCCTGCAGGGAAAAACATAAACATCTCAGAAGAACCAGGAACATCTTATGATGCAGAAGCCAGCATGTTTCTTGCTTTAGTTGCTGGTGCAATGGCACAAAAAATATCACTCAAGGTCTTTTGTGCTGCTGCATGAAAGGGGGTGGGGGCTCTGATCTTTGAACCCACATCTTCAAATGAGCTGTGGCAGGCTGTTTTAAGCGGACCTTTAGTGCCCTAATTGAGTAGAATGGCCATGGGGTGGCTGATGTAGTGAGAGGGGGCGGCCTCTGGCTGCTGTGAGAGAGAGCAGTCTCAATCTGCAGTGAGAACTAGCCTCCAACTGCAGGAAGAGAGGGCAGCCTCTGGCTGTAATGAGAGGGGGTAGTCTCCAGGTGCAGTGAGAGGGGTCTGTCCCTGATGGCAGTGAGAGGGGGCTTCTAGCTGCAGGGAGGGACCTCCAGCTGCTGTGAGGGGGGGCCTTTGGCTGCAGTGATAGCTGCCCTCCGGCTGCAGTGAGAGCAGGCCTCCGGCTACAGTGAGAGGGTGGCCTTTGGTTGTAGTGAGAGCTGACCTCCGGCTGCAGTGAGAGCAGGCCTCCGGCTACAGTGAGAGGGTGGCCTTTGGCTGTAGTGAGAGCTGATCTCCGGCTGCAGTGAGAGCAGGTCTCCGGCTACAGTGAGAGGGTGGCCTTTGGCTGTAGTGAGAGCTGGCTTCTGGCTACAGGAACTGCCCCAACTCTGCCTGAATTTTCCAGGCTGCTTTTTGCAACATTCCCACTAAGACCTAGCTTGCCACGGCTCCTGCTCTTAAGCTGGTCGCTAATACAGCAGAAAGGATACAAAGTTTGCTGTTTTCATGCCTTGCTGAGATTTTACATGCCTCTAAATAAACAGTTTGGAATCAGGCCATGGCAAAAATGGGCCTTTTTAATTACTTCCCGAGGAAGCTTCACAGTAGGGATTTTTTGTACTGAAAAACAGACAGGTGATTTTCCAATAGACATTGAGTTTGCATGTTTTCCTGTTGCCCCCCTGCTACTCCCACATCTTCTCTGGAAGTCTCATAATCACATCCACAGATCCTAGACACCCTAATCACATTCTCACATGAGGGAACACCACACCCATGCCATCAGAATACAATAATACACTAGTCATCTGGGAACTTTTACATATGCTTTTATCAAAAATTCCCTGTTTTGAATGAATAGAGGAATCTGTTTGCCTCCTAGTGGGCGTGTATTTTGGGCTGGTGTGAGCGCCGTCTGTAGGACGTAAATGAGGCCCCCCTCTGCCAGGCTGCTGCTTTGCCCCGCACCCCCAGCACAGTTGGCACCAGCACGTCTCCAAATGCTGGAGTCTTGGAATTCATTGGACATCACCAGTTGTGAGATCTGTCACCCGGTGTTCGGCCTTTGGGGGGGAGCAGTGTGTTCTTTTTATTTCTTTTGTTGGGGGGTGTTTAACAGCTAATAATATTGTATGCATGGTGGATGTGTGCTGGTGGGGGGTGTGTGTGTGGGGTGGAGGTTGGAATAGTTTGCACTGCATATGTGTGGAGACCCACCACACCCAGCCCCCTCCTGAGTGGAGGTACCTACCCTAACTCTTGCTTGGCTCTCTTTCCTCCCATCCCTTGCTACCCCTTCTTCACCTTTCACACCTTCTTCTATTCTCTGATTTTACTTCCCCCCCCTCTCATTTTCTTCTCTGCCCCCCCACAGATGGATGCCCAAACCTTTGCAATGGAAACGGCCAGTGCACTTTGGGCCAGAACAGCTGGCGCTGTGAGTGTCAGACTGGCTGGAGGGGCTCTGGCTGCAGTGTTGCCATGGAGACCTCATGCGCAGACAACAAGGACAATGAAGGAGGTGAGGCAGCGGGGGGGATGGGGGGGTTCAAATAGGAAGCGGCCGATGTGCGCATTTCAGCCAATGGCGTGTCTGGAAGAAGCAGCTCTGTATGTAAACACGCCGCATGCGAGCACCCAGGCGTCGGCGGGGCCCTTTCAGGCTGCCTGCCTGGCTCTGCCTCTGGCTCCCCTCACGATCTGTGAGTGTAATGGACTTCATGCTTCCAAAGGAGCTCCTATGCCGAGACGCACGTCTGGGTTTTCTATGAATATATAAATATTTGTTCAATTCTCAAGGACAGATTTTGAGAAAGCTCATATTTTGCTATTTGTGAGAATAACAACTAACGTATATAGCAAAATCTGAATAATTAATACGTTAGTGGCATCCCCACAAAATTCATCTTTATTGAACTGTTTACTACCACAATTAAGTGGCAGAGCTTTCCATTTGTCTGCACATAAATAGCAGTGCTACAGCATAGTGTGCATGCTACGCTGTGCTGTGTATGTCTCTCTGTGGCTGACTCACTGACAGTATGTCGCCCTCTACAGATGGGTTGACAGACTGCATGGACCCAGACTGCTGCATCCAGAGTCCCTGCCAAAACAACCCGCTGTGCCGCGGCTCACGTGACCCACTCCAGATCATCCAGCAGACCCAGACGTCGGCCCAGAAAGTGAAATCATTCTATGAAAGGGTGAAGATGCTCGTGGGGAGGGACAGAACCCACATCATTCCCGCAGAAAATCCCTTTAATGCCAGGTACAGATACCCCTCCTCCCCAAAAAAACACCCCTTCCCTTCCTCCAGCAACATGCCAGAACATTCCTTAGCCACTGGAATACTGGCAGTCCGTGGGCTTCTCACCACGACAGATCTGCCCACCTGGCTCTACAGGAGCGCCCCTCTGCTCCTAGTATACTGCCGACAGGGCCAGTAACCTCGAAGGCCTACCCACCTGACCCTCTGCCCCTAGTATACTGCCGACAGGGCCAGTAACCTCGAAGGCCTGCCCCCCATCTTGCAGCATGGATCGATTTTCCTCAATTTTCTTTTGTTCGGATTCCCTGCTGGGTTAAGTCTAGAAGAGGCTTAGGCTTTAATTTTTGCAGGCAAACCAGGGAGAGCAGACTCTCTGTGAAGGTCAGACAACCAGGGAGATCAGGCTTTCTGTGAAGGTCAGACAACCAGGGAGACCAGGCTCTCTGTGAAGGTGAGACAACCAGGGAGACCAGGCTCCCTGTGAAGGTCAGACAACCAGGGAGATCAGGCTTTCTGTGACGGTCAGACAACCAGGGAGATCAGGCTTTCTGTGAAGGTCAGACAACCAGGGAGATCAGGCTTTCTGTGAAGGTCAGACAGCCAGGGTGATCAAGCTTTCTGTGAAGCTCAGTCAGACAACCAGGGAGATCAGGCTTTCTGTGAAGGTCAGACAGCCAGGGAGATCAGGCTTTCTGTGAAGGTCAGACAACTAGGAAGATCAGGCTTTCTGTGAAGGTCAGACAGCCAGGGAGATCAGGCTTTCTGTGAAGGCCAAGTTGAAGGCTGTTCAGACCAGCCTCCTTTAAATATCCACCCAAATCAGACCAGGGAGAGCAAGGTCTCTGTGAAGACCATGCAGACTTGAGAGAGCAGGCTCTCTTTGAAAGCCAAGCGATGGCTGCTCACACCAGCCACCTGTGAATATCCATTCCAATCAGAAAGTAATATGTAGAATGCAATTAGTCCTCAAAATATGTGGCAGAGTAATCAGTATGCTGCGAAACTTTGAAACAAAGCGTGGTAGCATGCTGTCAACAACCCAGCAAAACACTGATGGCACACAAACTGCTTGCCAGACATGGCTGCCAGAGGGCCGAGACAGACGGATGCAGACCGGCCTCCTTATTTGGACGCCAGGCCTGAAATGTACATGCATGCAGATCTGTGTACACACACCACTCACGCGAATGTTACTTAAAGTCACATAGTTGTGTCACATGATAAAAGGAGGGCAAAGCAAGTAGAGGTTTATTGACACTTATTCGAACAAATGTTATAAGGTAGATGGGCCCATGTGGAGGTAGGTGGAGATTACTGCAGATGGCTGCATTATGCATATGCTCTTGAGCATCTGCTTCCCACCCACACGCACAGTGTGGGGACAGCATGGAACTCTGAAATGTGCCTTTTAAGGGACACGACTGGGGAGAGCTGGGAGCTCCAAAAAACACTCTGAGGTCTTGCTTTTCATGCTCTTGAGTGGTTGACTGATTACTGCATCTCCTCCTTCTCCCTGTAGCTTGGCCTCGCTGATCCGAGGTCAGGTCCTGACTACAGATGGGACCCCTCTGGTGGGGGTTAATGTGTCTTTTGTCAAGCATCCCCACTATGGATACACTCTAACGCGGCAAGACGGAACGTGAGTAGAGATGGCGAGGTGGTATCAGAGGATGCGCCCGGATACAGAATGCTATCCTTTGTAATCTATTTATGGGCTTCTATTCGTTACAGTGAACATTGCATGATAATGCAGCTGCTAATGTAAATATGAGTATTTTCTTATAGCTCTCATAACAATCGTTGCAACATATTTGATAATAGGAAATAATCAAAATTAGCAGATACACTGAACAGAATGTTAGCTTTTTGAAAACACACTGTTCTTCCCTGCTGTTTGTTCACCTCTCTTTCTCTCTCTCTCCCACTGTCTTTTCTCCCTTACTCTGTTCTTCTCCCCCTCTTTCTCCTTCTCCCCATCCTTCTCATTCTTCCTGCTCCTAATCCCTCTGTCTCTCTCCCTTTTTCTCTCTCTCCCTCTCTTCCCTCTGTCACTCTCCCTCTTTCTCTATCTCTCTCCCTCTCCTTCACTGTCTCTCTCTTTCTCCCATGACTGTTTTGCTCTGTTTCTCCGTCCCTCTTACTCGCTTTCTCTCTCCCTTTGTCTTTCTCCCTCTCTCCTTTTTCCATTCCACTGTCTTTCTCCCTTTTTCTCCGTCTCTCTCCTTTCGTTTCTATGCCTCTTTCTCCTTCTCCCTCCTCCTTCTGATCACTCACTCTCTCCCTCTGTCCCTCCCTCCGGTTCACCATGGTAGGTTTGACCTGATAACCAATGGCGGCGCCTCCCTAACGCTGCACTTTGAGCGCGCCCCCTTCCTGACCCAGGAGCGCACCATCTGGCTGCCCTGGAACAGCTTCTACGCCATGGACACGCTGGTGCTGAAGACGGAGGAAAACACCATCCCCAGCTGCGACCTCAGCGGCTTTGTGCGGCCTGACCCCGTGGTGGTGGCCTCCCCTCTCTCCTCCTTCTTCAGCTCCCGCCCTGGGGTGAAGCCAATCATCCCTGAGACACAGGTGTAGAGATCAGGGCTCTGAGACTTGTCTTCCATCTGGCAAAAATACAGCACATTGCCCCCATGGACAGTTATTCATCAATTTTCATGGCCATTCGGTCCTGCAGGTACTTCATGAGCAGATTGAGATCCCAGGAACCAGCTTGAAGCTGAGCTACCTGAGCTCACGCAGCCCAGGGTACAGGTCCCTGCTGAAAATCACCATGACCCAGGCCACAGTGCCCCTCAGCCTCAACAAAGTTCACCTCATGGTTGCTGTGGAGGGTCACCTCTTCCAGAAGTGGTTCCACTCCTCCCCTAACCTCGCCTACACGTTCATCTGGGATAAGACAGACGCCTACGGCCAGAAGGTCTATGGCCTATCTGAAGCAGTCGGTGAGCCAAGGGGATGGAGCCCAGACCTGGGTTAGGGTGGGAGGCAGGGTGTGGTGGGGTGGGGTGACATAGAAGCATGGCCAGTGGGGGTGGGGCTAAAAGGAGCAAGCCTAGGTGGGCCAAGGAGGCTTGAAATTGGATCCAGATAATGAATGAATCCTCCTAAGAAAAGCTTCACAAGGAATAGAAGAATAATGTAGGTTGTACTGGGATGTGGAAAGCCCTTGGTGTAGACACAAGACTTTATGATGCCTGCAACAAAATGAGTTTCAATCTCAAAGCAGTAAAGCAACTTCCATAAAACCAGAGGCTCTCAGAAGAGCCATAAAATGGCCAGAGTCATCTCTGCTTTTTCACATTAGTCATTCACCAGATGCCAGGTAGAATTAGCGTTCACCCGTACTGGCAAAACTGGGGCCCTGTTGCAGCAGGGGGGCAGAGGGGTGGACCATCGTGGTCACTGGCCCTGTCAGCAGTATGCTAAGAGCCGGGGTTCAGGGGGGTAGGCCTTCGGGGTCACTGGCCCTGTCAGCAGTATGCTAAGAGCCGGGGTTCAGGGGGGTAGGTCTTCGAGGTTCCTGGCCATGTCAGCAGTATGCTAAGAGCAGGTGTTCAGGGGGGTAGGCCTTCGAGGTCACTGGCCCTGTCGGCAGTATGCTAGGAGCAGAGGGTCAGGGGGTTAGGCCTTCGGGTTTACTGGCCATGTCAGCAGTATGCTAAGAGCAGGGGGTCAGGTGGGTAGGCCTTCGTGGTTACTGGCCCTGTCGGCAGTATGCTAAGAGCAGGGGGTCAGGTGGGTAGGCCTTTGTGGTTACTGGCCCTGTCGGCAGTATGCTAGGAGCAGAGGGTCAGGGGGGTAGGCCTTCGTGGTTACTGGCCCTGTCGGCAGTATGCTAAGAGCAGGGGGTCAGGTGGATAGGCCTTCGTGGTTACTGGCCCTGTCGGCAGTATGCTAAGAGCAGAGGGTCAGGGGGGTAGGCCTACGGGTTTACTGGCCATGTCAGCAGTATGCTAGGAGCAGAGGGTCAGGGGGGTAGGCCTTCGTGGTTACTGGCCCTGTCGGCAGTATGCTAGGAGCAGAGGGGTGCTCCTGTAGAGCCAGGTGGGCAGATCTGTCGTGGTGAGATGCCTACGGACTGCCTGCAAATGCTGCAACAACTGGCCAGGGCTTCTGCACAGCTGAAAGTGGCTTTTAGTTATGTAGAACAAATGTACATTCTCTCTTTCTGGGAAGGGAGTCTCTCACTGACTTCACACATAAGGGTGCGGCACAGAGTTAATCTCTCACAGAGCTGGGAGGGGGTATGAAACTGGTGTTTTCATGGGAAAGGCCACAGTACAGTCAGGAGAGCCACTCCGAATGTTTCAAGCAGAGGTGATGAGTCATGACCATCCACCCATCTTCAGAACCACTAATCTGGTACCAGGCCACGGTGAGCCTGGAGCCAAGGTGGGGAGCCACAGCTCGTGGTTCAAAGGCATTGCTTTAGCTAACTGCGTATGTTGGATTGTGTGAGGAACACTTTGATAACCCAGTGATAACCTGCAGAAAAACATGCGGACTCTACATGCAGAGGGATGGGGGTGAGACTTGAAGTCCGTCCCTGCAGGTATGGAGTCCATTTTGCACACCTGCAGCCAACTGGGGAGTATTATCAGAAAATCACTTAGATCGCCTGCATAAGCCAGTTGGACCTACTGACAGAACCATCAGCATCTGCTGGTGTGACTGTATGTATCTCTCCACGTCTTTGTCCTAACCCTCTCTACACATGTGCCCCACCTCTTCCTGTTTTTCCCCCTACCAGTGTCTGTGGGCTACGAGTATGAGACCTGCCCCTCTCTGATCCTGTGGGAGAAGCGGATGGCTGTGCTGCAGGGCTTCGAGCTGGAGCCTTCAGGCCTGGGCAGCTGGTCTCTCGACAAGCACCATGCCCTCAATGTCCGCAGCGGTACGTCAGCATGCGCACCAGGAGGCACCTCAGAGCTCACATCTCACGCATGGATACATTTACTCTGGGAAGTTTGTGGAGGTTCCTCATGAACAGTAATAATGGTCTGGGCTAGTTTAGCGCATTGATTTAAAACCCAGATCTTGGGGACCACCACTGTGGTCTATCTAAGGGTCCCCAAGGACCAATTTGAGAAACACTGACCTCAGTCCAAATAGAAACAATCACTCTGCTGTGTCACCACTGGGCCCTATGAGAAGAGGGCCCCTTCATTTAGCTGGCATGCCTACCAAGTGGCCCCTGGTGACAGTCCTACCAAGATGGGGAGGAAATGAAAGCTTCGTATCAGACCTATGTAACCATAATCAGATTTACAGGGCTTTAGGGCTTCGGAACAACAGCTGCACAGCTAATATTACACTTATAATCAAAGTGGCATCATCATACTGTATGTCCATTAGTGCACTGTACACCTGGACAGCAGGTGGCAAGGCGATTATGAAAACATACACATGAGATTCTTAAATAAAATGTGTATGCATAAATGGCAAGTCGTAAATGCACGGAAGCATCTTAAGCTAAATAAGTCTGAAAAGATTTTTTAAAAGATTTCCCAGATTTGGACGAGTTAACTAGTCGACTTTACTACTCTGTGAGGATGCTCTGTGATGACCGGAAAATTTTATCAATAGCCAATATACTTTTGCCTATCGCTTATCAAAACCTTGCCAGTGCTTATTAGTGGAATAACGTTACATTGTTTTTTATTTGGTGGAAAATTAAAGATCAATCTCCTGACCAAATTTATTAAGAATTATTACTATGTCACAGGTCCTATAAATAAAATATGTGTCCTAATTTGATCATGATCTATCTCCTCCAGTAGCCAACAAATAATGAACAAAATGACTGATCCTCCATTGTTGTGTGGTAGCAATGTAGTTAGGTATGAAATCACATGCTTATTTAGCATAAAGGTGACAGTTGCTGTTGTGTGGTGGCAATGTAGTTAGGTATGAAATCACATGCTTATTTAGCATAAAGGTGACAGTTGCTGTTGTGTGGTGGCAAAGCGACGCAACAAAGCGGCCAAATGCTACTACGGTTCCTACGTCCACATGGCCCTGGAACTTGAAACCAGGCAGTTCCTGAACTTGGGTGGGAAAGCGCCTTACACCAGTAAGGAGTGGGCTTACAGGCTTGGGCTTACAGGCTGGATCTGCTGTGAATTTTCTTTTCCTCCCCTAGGGTTATACCAACTTTTATCAATCAATCAATCAAAACTTTATTTGTCCCCGAGGGGCAATTTAAGGCACATAGAGCAGTGTTACATCAGAATAGACTAATAAAAAAATAAAAATAAGTAATAAATGGTTCTCAATATATACATAGGTGCAAAATTGCAGTTGCAGGTAATTAAAGTGACATAAGGTGCAAAAATGGGGAGGTCAACAGGTCTTTCTTCTTTCACACTGAAATGGAAGTTGTAGTACACCAAGTGTTTTTGCTGCATAAATTGCTGCTACTAAGTTGCAACTGGTTGCTATTTCTACTTGTTTCTGTTCCATGTACGGTCAGCATG
Source organism: Pollimyrus isidori (assembly GCA_019775955.2). Classification (NCBI taxonomy): domain Eukaryota; kingdom Metazoa; phylum Chordata; class Actinopteri; order Osteoglossiformes; family Mormyridae; genus Pollimyrus; species Pollimyrus isidori. The sequence continues at coordinate 15,526,503 of JABFDZ020000002.1, forward strand.
TACATTATGTTTTTGCAAATGCAGATTGAGTCTTATTGCAAAGCATTCCCTTCTCTTGTGTTTTTTTAATGACATCATGAGTGATTAGTGGACTTCCACTCGACTTTCATAACATAACTGTCACGCAACCCCTACTGGCCATGACTCTGCTCTCTGGGTCTCCATCCAGAATTCCTGGATTCAAATCTCCTGGCTAGCAGAGTAATTGTATCAGCTGGATGAGAATGCACCATTTTCCCCGAGAAGCCTATAGCTGCTAAGAGCTGCCAGGAGCAGGAGAGGAACACACCCACACCCCAATCGAATGGGAGATCCAGCTGCTCCTTCGGACTGTGATTTGAAATGGGATGCTTTCCCTTTTTAAGGGATCCTTCATAAAGGCAGCGGGGAGAACCTCTTCATGTCCCAGCAGCCTCCAATCATCACGAGCATCATGGGAAATGGCAGAAGACGTAGCATCTCCTGTCCCAGCTGCAACGGCCTGGCTGATGGAAACAAGCTGCTGGCCCCCGTTGCCCTGGCCTCAGGCATCGACGGCAGCCTCTACGTGGGCGACCTCAATTTCATACGCCGGGTGTTTCCCTCCATGAACACCACCGGAATCCTGGAGCTCAGGTTGGTCTCAGCAGAAAGGGGGCTTGGGATGGGCTTCGGGGTAATGGGTGTTCACATTTAATTAGGACGTATCAGTAATAGCAATTGTGTCGCTATGTTGGTAATGGATGATCATGCTCTATGGGAGTCATGTTTTACAAATAGAAGTGCTGATTTATTTCCCGAGAACCTGGGTTTATCTAGCACTGCTGTTTCTTCACCACTGTGATGAATCGCTGGCAGAATGAAAAGATCTTGGCCCTTTCTAAGCCACATTCTGTGATTGGCCAAACATCAAACAGTAATGCATCCAGTCATAGAGAGAGTCATGGACAGACGTTTTGCCTGACATTATTTATACGTTTTTCTCAGCTCAAAAAAAAGTTTAAGTCAATAATGTAATGGTAGCCCCCAAGCAGTGAAATCCAATAATTTATCTCTGTTACAGTGAGATTTGTCTGCAGGGAAGTAGAGTCATCCAGGTTTGAAAGCATATTGCGTTTGCAGTTTGCTGACTTTCATTTCCAGCTTGTCTATCATCATGTACAAAAGTGTTCACCCCCTGGTGTTTTTCCTGTTTTGTCAAGTTACAACAATTAAAATGGATTTTGGGGGCATTAGAACCATTTGATTTATACAACATGCATGCCACTTTGAAGGTGCAAAATATTTATATTGTGCCACAAAAAATAAAGAGAAAAAAACAAAATGCAGGTATGCATAGAGCAAAAAAAATACTTTGTAGAGCCACCTTTACCTGCAATCCTGACCAGTGTTCCTGTCCCTGCCCATGATAAACACCCCTACAGCAGGATGCAGATACCACCATGCTTCACTGTGGGATGCTGTTCTCAGGTAATGGGAATTGTTGGGTTTGTGCCACACATGACGGTTCCCAGAATGACCAAATAGTTCAATTTTAGTCTCATTTGACCAGAGAACCTTCTTCCGTGTGTTTGGGGTCAGGGGCCTCTCAGGTCTGTTAATACAGACATTGTGTGACAGATCGTGTCACTTTCATTGCATACAGGTGGACTTTCATCAACTAATTGTCACTCCTGAAGTTGGTGAACCCCTGAAGAGGATAAATACATATGCACTTACAACTTTTCCAGTTTTCATTTTTTATATATCTGTTATATATGGCTACATTCTCACACAGATATATATATATACATATATATATATATATATATATATAAGAACATAAGAACATAAGAACTATACAAACGAGAGGAGGCCATTCGACCCATCAAGCTCGCTTGGGGAGAA